>CM022765.1:14063982-14346482 GCA_012411365.1 Ameiurus melas | reverse complement strand
TTTAATAATAAACACCTTCATTTACAAATTGCATTTTGTGTTTACTTGTGTTGTCCTTGACTATTGTTTAAATTGGTTTGATGTTCCGAAACACTTAAGTGTGACAAACATGCAAAGGAACAGGAAATGAGGAAGGGCAAACACTTTTTCACACCACTGTATATATATATATATATAATATTTCGACTGGTCTGCCGCAACAATCTAGCAGCGCTCAGCAGTGTCAAAATGTTTGAAATGGCCAATAAAATCAAAGAGGGCAGAAGCCGTGCGAAGCTTCAGTTTTAATGGTGAAAGCGTGCAAGGTAAAATGTAAGCTAAGCAGCTAAAGTTTAATACTTGACAACTGTTTTACAAGAGAAACGTTAAATAACCAACAGTGATATCCAGGGATGCAAACATTTATGTGATTTATGTAATGTAATGTGTTATTGTCAATGTGACAAGACAAGAAACATTGACAATGTTGTTTTCAGTATATTAGGTAGAAGATGAACAATGAATGTGTGCATACTGTGAATGAATGTAATGAACGTAGTAACCTGATTTTACTGACAGCCTTTCAGGAAATTCACTTATCTAAGAAAATGATTCATAAAACGCAAAGTGGAAGCATCGTCTGACTTAAACCAGAACATGGTCAAACGTGTGGATTTGACTCGTGTGTTTTTAGGTTATGGCTAGGACAAAGTCATTTATTAAAATAAAAATATATTATTTGCAAAACTAGTTCTTTAACCCCCAAGTGTCTGCAACCATTATATTTTTGATGCTAGTCTGTATATCCTTGTCAGGTCTGTGCTCAAAACGTTAAAGAGATAATTCACCTAAAAATGAAAATTCTGTTATAATTTATTTCCCCTTCATTCCAACCCCAAATACATTTACTTTTCACCACATAAAAGAAGACCCCCCCACACACACACACACACTTTTCCATTCTATTACAGCTCTATTCCATAAAATGGAAGAAGATAGTGCTCATGAGCTTTAAAGGTGCACTATAAAGACGCCATAAAAACTGTAAGTGGCCATATATGAGAGCTTTGTGTCATATGGACTGCTTTTCTGTATAGCCATGTAAACATTCTTAAAAATTCTCCTTTTGTGTTACACTGAATACAGCATACAGGTTTGGAGCAACTTGAGGGTGAGTAAATGATTTTGTCATTTTGTCTGGCTAGCTGTCACAGTTGTGTCGTTTTACAGAGACATTATGACAATAATGAGAAGACAATCAAATGATATAAAATTTTGTATTTGTGACAGCAGAAAAAAAGGTAAGATGATCAAATGTACCATTACATTTGTGGCCCCACCCCACTCACCGGCCACTTTAATAAGAACACCTGTAGATTTTCTCATTCATGCATGGCAGTAACCTACTTACAATAGAAGCAAGCTGGTTCAAGAGCTCTCTCACCAAGCCCTCCTCTCAGCCAAGCCATGCGTACTCTCCCATTCACTATTTACTTAAACAGTTTTGTCAAACTGTTATGAAAAGGGCGCTAATGTGCTGTAATGTATATGTGGCAAATAAAGGCTTTCATGTTCACGCCTTCAATGCTGACCAATTTTGTCCATAGTGATCTGCCTATATATGTCTATAATTACAAAACCATTCACCTGAAAACATGACATGAGAAAATGGGACAGTGAACCACCAGTCTAATCGTGTTTATTTTGCTTTCCAGTGTTAGTGCAGGAGAAGAATCAATGGGTACAAAAACATTTTGTTATGCAGCTACAAGTTACACAATTATGACATCTACGGTTTTAAATAAAGTGTGCAGCATATAGAAAGTGGTTTTGTGATTTCACTGGGGATCTGTGAAATTTGCCTGGTTTCAAAACTGCATAAAAAAACCCCCACAAAAACAAAAAAATGCAGCTTCAAAATAAAATAAAGTAAAATTAAAGCATTAGTAACTATATCAGTGGAAGATTCCCACAAGGATACTAAGACAAATATGTTTGTGAGTGTGTGTGTGTGTGTGTGTGTGTGTGTGTGTTTTGCTGTCAGTTTTTCATAATTATTATTGTCTTGTTTCCTTTGAATAAGAGAAAAATCAGGGAAGCTTTTTTTGCCCTTGTAACTGAAAAGCATATCGTTAAAATTAATTGAAATTGCAGGTTCACACAAAAAGCCAGAGTAAGAGAGCTGGGTTTGCTGGAGGGAGGTGCACATTTTTCCTTTGTCTGGAATTTTTCACTCAATTGATTTGTGAGCTCAGTGTCTACTGCTAGAGGCCACCAGATTAAACTAAGTGTAGCTGCAGTCAGTAAAATGTGGTATTAAATTTATCTACCATATTTTATTTGTGTACATTGTAAATGACTTACAGTAGAAGGCTGGAGAAGGAGAAATACCTTCATTTATTTGAACATTCATAGTGATTTTGTGTTAGTAAAACATCCTTGCATTTAAAGCATTTTGTTGTTTTGTAAGCAACCGTTCATCTGAAATCTTTGGAAATGTGGAATTAAATTGCTGCTGTATGGAACTTCTGAAACGCCATGTAGAGAGTGGAGTATTTATGTTAATAAGCTGGTATGACTGTTAATTAATGGATACATTTCAGAGTGCATTTTAGTCCCGATCTATCATTCATCATCAGTTCTTGACATTCTTCAGCGTTGGGACTTGCAGCCTGACTGAATGAAAGTGCTAAGCTTACAACCACACCATGTAACTTCTCTCTTCAGTAGTCCTGATAAAACACCATGTAAGTGTTACTAATTTTATTATCGGAATGTAACCTATAATTTATTCTTATATAATAATGTACTGTCTGTTTTCCTTTTTAATGTTCACTTAAGATCCAGGATTCTGTACATTGTTTCAAGAGAAATATCTCACCAGCTTGAAAAATCCTTCCACCTTTGAGTATGACTCGGTGTCCCTGAGACCCTTAACCTGTGGTGTCCCTGCAAGCTCACAGGTGAGGTCCTTGGGAATATAGAGTATACATTCAGTGCTGTAAATTACGCTCTTTATTTTCTTTTTACATGTTTACCTAAGGTTTATACTGTATTGCCAACAGAACCTTAAGTGTGAAAGAGTGTGTATACAATGTTTGGAAGATGCTGATTATAGAGTAATATATAAAACACGAATATTGGCACTTTTGGAAAATATGAGCAAAGAAAGATGTATAAAAATTGCCTTGATTGTTTAACCTTTTGATCTTTTGTTCAAAACATTCACAAAAACACTCTCATGGATATCATACAATTTTAAACACAACAAAGGTTTACCAAAAAATATACAGTACTGGGCAAAAGTTTTAGGAAAACAAAAAAAAGTTTTTATTTTATGACTTCATCAAGTCAGTAAAAAAAACACATTAGATTCCCAATCATTAGTTTTCAGCACGATTTTATTTTTAAATGTTACAGAAAAATGTTTGTATGTCATTAAAGAAAGCAGTATATTATGTAAGAGACACTTTTCAGACAAAAAAAAAACACACAATGAATGCTGCTGGATTTTGCTGCAAAAATAAGAAGTGTGACAGTCAAAGTCTCCAGAAGAACCGTGGCTGGTTCTGCAAGATGCTCAGTAAAACTTACAGCTCGTTTCCTTATATAACTGCACTAATTGTACCGGAAATTACTATTTATTTTTTTTTTTTTTTGTCACACCAAATATTGACTTTGTTTCATTTACTACTGTTTACTAAGATTTATCTTTTTTTTCTTAGTGTAGAAACATTTAATGTCATTATTTTGAAGGCTCTTTGCTCTACTGCATTTATTTGCATGTGCCTAAAACTTCTGCACTCATAACCACTTCCCATTTTGTGAAGCTCATTTTGCTGCATATCACTGCTATATTCCTTTGTCTAATCCATTGTTATGAATGACTAAGGGAATTTGGCCTATGCGTTACCTAATATTTATACCCCTGTGAAACAGGAAGTCATGGTTGAACAGTTTCCTGTTCTTAGTCACCTAAATGCACTAAAAAAATATGAAAAATATTAATGGAAATATACTTCATATACTTTTAATTCATAGGGGTGCCAATAATTGTTGCACACCTATATTTACCAAAGATTTTTTTGATAAACCTGTGTTGTGTTTGCAATTGTTTGATATCCATGACAGCCATTTTTACAAAACAAAAGAACAAAAGGTAAAACAATGAAGACAACTTTTCATAGCCTTCTTGGTCATATTTATCAAGGGTGCCAATATTAGTGGAGAACACTGTACAATTACTGTATATAATGGACAGTACTAGGTGATGGATTCACATTTAATTATGTTTAAGTATGTTAAAAATTAACTTGAACTAGTCATTATTAATAGAATAAATAATTTAGAGCCATTTCCATGTATTTAATCTGATAAATAAATAAATAAACCAAGTGTTGCTATTGATGTAATTATTATACAGTAAGTGTTTATCTGTGTTAAAGTGTTACAAACTGAGGCTTCTAGTAGTGTCATGGTAGACCTTGCTGATGGTGGGGACAGTTCCTGTTGGCTGGCTTTTGTGATCTCATCAGTCAGAGTATCCAATCAGAAGTCAGCCCAGGTACATGACCCCTACACACATCTCCTGGACCATCAAGCCTGAAGAATGGATCTTTTTTTGCTTATTAGTGTCATAGAATGAATTGGTGGATTATAACCGGCTGCATGGCCAGCTTACTTTATTCCAGTGCAAGCACCAGTGTGTCGTGGTAGCACTGAATGGCGCAGAACTACACTACCCAACAGCCCCACATCACATGACCAAGTCATATGCCTCATTAATTATGCTCACCTGTTGTTAATATTTCCATTCCAATTTATCAGCATATCATTGTCAAGGTTTTGTTGTTGTCGTCATTTGCTGTCATGTCTGCCAACATATTATTGCTTACAGTCTGTATGTTTCCTGCCTCGTCTCCATAGTTCATGTTAATGTGTTCACCCTTTTGTTTGATTTTTTTTGTTTTATTTGTACTTTCGACAATAAATTACCTGCACTTGCATCCCCCTCCACCACCAATTCCTGACACAGTGCAACAATGATGTAACAAAGCAAGATATACAGGTAGCTACAATACAATGCATTAAATAGAGAAATAATGGTAATTACATGCTTGTAATGACATACATTCAATAGTACAAAATGTAAAATAGTAGGAATCTTTACAGGTCAATACAAAAAATTTTTTTTACTGTTAACATCAGAGCTTGGGCATGTACTGTGGTACTTTTTTTTTGTAGAACAAATATATTTTTCTCTGCATGTCATGAACTTGTGTTTAACCCTCTGTACTCTACAACAGACGTTTGCCTGAAAATTTTAATCCACTGACAATGCAAGAGCTCCACACGTCATCAATTAGAGACATTTTATCCATTCCACTCAGCTGATTATTGACTGCACCTGTTACCTGTTCAATTCAAATGTAGTTTTGTGCATATACTGTACACCAGCTCACCGCTTATAATCCTTGCAAGCTTTTACCATTCCCCTTATGCATTTTTCACTGAGTGCTATTTTCTCTGTTTGCTATTCTTTGTTTGACTTTAGCATCTGCTCTTTTTTTCCTTTTGATTCATTGCTCTGATTTATTGAACCCTACCTGATTTCCAACTGCAAATTTGACTGCTGATTTGGATACGCAATAAAAGGTGACATCACTTACATCTAGCTGCCTCTGCTTTTTGACATTCTGTGTATTGTGGAGAAGAGAATTTAAAACTCACAGATACAATATATGGCCAAATGCCTTCCCCAAACTGTTTGCAACAAAATTTGAAGCACACAGTTATATTAAATATCTTCGTATTTGTATGCTGTAGCATTACAATTTCCCTTCACAGGAACTAAGATTCCTAAACCCGTTCCAGCATGAAACACAGTGCATAAAGCGAGCTCCATGAAGACATGGTGTGTTAAGGTTGGAAGAAGGGGGAAGAACTCGAGTGACCTGCACAGAGCCCTGACCTCAACCCCACAGAACACCTTTGGGATGAACTGGAAGTGGAGCCTCCTCGACATCCCAACATCAGCACCTGACCTCAACCTCACTAATGCTCTTGTATCAGAATGAACACAAATCCTCACAGCCACGCCCCCAAATCTAGTGGAAAGCCTTCCGTGAAGAAAGAGTGGCACTTATTATGACAGGAAAGAGAGAATAAATCTGTAATGGGCTGTTCATGTACATGTACATATGGGTGTGTTGGTCGGGTTGCACATACTTTTGGCTATATAGCATATGTTCCTGAGAGTAGTATGAATCATGCAATTTTAATCTGTTGAACAATTCTGTGATTTGTGACCAGATGGTTTTCAGCATTAATATTGAGATGCAAGAATGGAGTTTCCTTTGGAAGGAAGGCTCTATGAAGCTATTAAGCCAAGCAAGTGAGCTAACACAATGGCATGTGAAACCTTCAGTGTCACAGCAGCAGTTATCTCTACTGTGCCGTGTCCTTCGTAAAGAAACAACACTCACACACAGTGTCCACAGGCCAAAGCTGCAAAACAGCTAAGTGCAATGTTCAGCTGTTTTCTACAACACTTCATGAAACAATGCCCAGCATTGAGTATGCCGTGATACGAAAGTCAAAAAGCCTCAAATTCAAGAAGACTACACTAAATCTGAAAAACCAATCAACTGGGTAAACTCCATGGAGATTTATGACTGCGTATGGATCCAAAGCCTCTACATCAAAATATAAAACGTAAACACTACCAAAAACATTCCATTTGGCTGGGCTCCTACACAAGACAAGTACATTTACATAGACAGCAAAACATGAATGTGAATGGAGTGGGAAAAATTCAAAACCATACACAACATCACATGTACTTTGAATCAACCAAAAAAAAGATGATATTATTTACAGATACCTCTAGGGTAGACAGAAGAAAGAAGATGACCACTGGAAACTAAATGTAGTTATGCCCAGGTAAAAAGCATACCTTAGACTGTTGTTTGGGCTTTGGGAAAATTTATGCCCATGTTTATAGCCTTTTCAACTAGACTGTAGAAACAGACCACCATCCTACTGCTGACGGACACTTTTCCATGAGCACCAGCAGAGAATTATGTTTTTGGTTAAACTGAAGAGGATAATGAAAGGCACGTGAACATAATTTATGATACATTTCGTCCCTCGGACATTAAATCAAAACAGATTCGAAAAAAAAGCAGAAGAAACACAGAATTACAAGCTGTCCTTGTGAATGTACACAGTGGCTGGCCTACAGGTTCTTTTTTTCTTCTCGGTATTACCACATCAGAGATGATTTGAACATTATGAAACAGTGAAACTACTGAGCTTGAGACAGGACTTGCTGCAGAGATTTGATGAAGGTCCTCATGGTGTTTAAATGTGTAGGAGACGGATCAGAAACACAGTCTTCAAAGTAGGAACAAATCAGGACACTGACAAGTTTTTTTCGAGCCAATTGAAAACATAGAAACAAAGCGTTTCTACAGGATTTCGCGATTTGTTTGCGATCACAGAAATCAAGTAAACGCCACACTATTTGGAGGAGCTTGCAATTAAAAAAAACAACAAAAAAAAGATTTGCACCAGAATGTCGAACGCAAACTGTTAACAAAGAGTAGTCTTTATTCGAAGACCATGTTTACCACTGAGTTCACTGTTTTCAGTTTCAGAACGATTTTATTCATTCTCACCGCATATATTTTTTTAAATTTTAATCGAAAAGTTACATTCAATACTTTTGGCACAAATTGAATTCGATATAGACATAGTCTAAACGCTAGGTGTGAACGGGGGCATGAAAGAGTCTAGCTTGTATCTTGAGGCGTCACTTCAACAGGTGCTGGTTTGGTTAAAGTTTACCTATTTTATATTTTTCAAATATTACCTTTCATGTTGTGTGTTATAGAGCTGTTTGTGAATGTAAAAAATGTCTGCAAAGTTTCAAAAATCAAAACGCACGACAAATGGAGTTATTGACTCCCAAAAGAAGGAGTCGATTCTGAACAGCTGAAACGAGTCGTTAGTGATTCCAGACGTTACTTCCTGTACTAACCTACGTGGGTTTGTAACAAAAAGCCCGCCTCTGGTCTTCATCGGCTGCTTCGCTGACAGCGGTAAACCATCACAACAGACTGGGACGCCTGACCAATCAGAGCAGAGTATGCTCTCTGACAGGAGGAGTTTAGAATGAATCTTAGAAGGATCATTTACGAGTGTTTTTGACCTGGGAGGAAAAAGGTATGCTACAGGTTAAATTATAGCACATTCAAGTGTTTTTGACCTTGGATGCATGTAAATCATTGTATACCTAAAACAAAATAGGAAGGCTACAGCGGAAGATTCGCTTATAAAGCCCCACAGTTATGGAACAGTCTTCCTATTAGTGTTCGGGACTCAGACACAGTCTCAGTGTTTAAGTCTAGGCTTAAAACGTATTTGTTTACTCAAGCCTACCCTGACTGGATTCTATTTTATTACTTTGCAGTCGTAATAATCTTTTTTTCTCTGTCTCTCCTTTTGCCGAGCCACACACAAATTTATGGAGATACTAGAGATCCAGATCCTTTCTGCCTCTGGATGGAGCTCAAATCTTCTCTAATTCCAGACTGCTGGGACTACGACTGCACCTAAGGCCATACAGACTTCTTATAAATCCATAATGAACTTTTTCACACTATCTGTTGTTACCCAGATGAGGATGGGTTCCCTTCTTCTTAAAACATCTTAGGGAATTTTTCCTTGCCACCGTCGCCACTCAGTGGCTTGCTCAGTTGGGATAAATTCGCACCTTTAATATCTGTATACCATGTTGATATTTCTGTAAAGCTGCTTTGAGACAATGTCTATTGTAAAAATGGCGGCTGTGGCGCAGTTGGTAGAGCGAGTTGTCCACTAATCGTAGGGTTCCCGGCCTGGGTGACTCCACATGCCGAAGTGTCCTTGGGCAAGACACTGAACCCCAAGTTGCTCCCGATGCATGGCAGCCCTGCTACCATTGGTGTGTGAATGGGTGAATGAGACACAGTGTAAAGCGCTTTGGATAAAAGCCCTATATAAGTGCACACTTACCATTTACATTTTAAAAAGCGCTATATAAATAAAACTGGATTGAATTGAATTGAGAATTAGGCACGGCGACCCTCCAGAACAGCAGAGGGCGCCATTCACCCACAAGCTGCACAGCCACGCAAAACAAAAAAAGGACACGGAAAGACGTTGGATTTCAAATAATCGCATCCGCCAGTCTTCTTGTGTCTGGTGCTGTTTGCAGCGAAATTATTGTTGAGTGCATGCGAAAGAACTCTTGTGCCCAGGCTTAAAGGGTGAACAAGTAAGTTTTGGTGTTTAAAAATACTTTATGCATTATTTCTCAACTGTTAGGAGCCCTTATCCTCTGCAGAAAGTAGTTTCAATTCGCGTAGCCACGATCTAGCAAGCTAATCAGAACGCTAGCCCTGGTCCTTTTATCAGCAGGAGGGGAAAGCTTTACCTTGTTATTGTGTGCTCCAGGACGAGACCCGGGCTGTAGTGTTGTCTTCGAGCATGTCCTCCAGCGCCGCATGGCCTGGACTCTGTACTAACCCGCTACATAAAAGCAGATAAAAAAAAGGCTTGTTTGTTGACAACCTGCCCGCTTCTGCACGCGGCTTGATCCAAATCCCTGCTCTGCGTTATTAGTGAGAGCTGCTTCACTTCTTGTTTTAGATTATTTACATATTTGACCATTGCAATTATTGTGTTATATGTCCATATATATTGAAATAGAAGTTTTTGATATATTTTTGTCCATGTTATAAAATGCTTAGTGGGATCAGTGCAGAATGTCTGTGTAAATGTGTAATCTAAATTGTTTTACTAAGACTACAATTTAAAGAAATGATTTTTAAGTAATGCAACTTAATTAAAACTAAATGCTTTCAAGTTTGAAGTTCAATAAAACTATGACTTGGAAATTATTCCTTAACAGTATTTTATGCATAAGTTGCATATATGCAATATAATTTTACAAGGGTTTAGTGTGTATATATATAAAAAATTCATTTTGCATTCTGGTCATTTATCTTGAAAGCCTTAAAGCAGGTCTGTTATCAAGGCTAATAATAATAATGATGATGCTGATCAGCATTTAGTGTTTAAAAGATTGCTGTAATTCATTAGAAAGTTGTTTTCAGAGTACTTTGAGATTGATTTTAGACACTAGTAATTCGATTAGTTTGCTGTGTGGTTAGCACGTTCGCCTCACACCTCCGGGGTTCAACTCCTGTGTGTGTGTAGTTTGCTTGTTCTCCCTCTGCTGCGGGGGTTTCCTCCCGGTACTCCGGTTTCCTCCCCCAGTCCAAAGACGTGCATGGTAGGCTGATTGGCATGTCTAAAGAGTCCGTAGTGTATGAATGGGTGTGTGAATGTGATTGTGCAGTGCGATGGACTTGCACCCTGTCCAGGGTGTACTGCCTTGTGCCCGATGCTCCATGGGACTGGCTCCAGGTTCCCTGTGACAATTCCACCACTGAAACTTCCCCTGGCACCCACCAATGCACTAGACAGTAGTGCTGAGTGTATAGTGTAAGTGTATAGTTTGGGATTTGGGACACAACTTTATTATTTATTATCCAAAGCGTGTTTTCGCGAAAACGAAGTATCATAATGACTAAATGTACTGCACGCAGGCCAACTAATTGATAATGAGATTCGTTGACAACGATTGTCGGAATCGATTATTATCGATTTTAATCGAATAGTTGTTGCAGCTCTAGAAACCAAATTGTTATTCATTTGAATAAGTAAAAATGCACTAACGAAGTTCTATAAGCAAACCACATTCATGTATGTGCGAGATGTTTTGTTTTTGCCTCCAGAGACCAGCTATGTGGTGCTTATAACATTCAGGAAGTTCAGTTCTGTAGACGTGAAAAGATTTTCTCTGTCTTCTCTCCTAGATGTGCAGGAAATTGCAGATAAACCTTATGATTCATCTTTTTTGTCGACGTTGTTACCTTTATATGCGTAACTGGTATACAGCCATTAGTAGACGAACTCCAGTGTGTTGATTAGGAATATGCATTAGCATGGATTGATTTGTGTATTTTCATAGATGGAAGGTTATTTAAATCACTTGCAATTTTGAAAAGCAACATCTAAACCATACATGCCTCTATTCCTCAATTTTATTTTGTGGAATCATGTAATAAGAGTTGCACAGTGTATCAAACGTTCCATTATCAAAACAGAGACGGCTGTTAAACACGACACTAACCTTGTTAATCGATGCTGTATGAGTGCAATAGTCAGTTTTTAAACTACCTTACTTGTACAAATAACCTAGGAAATATGTCGAACCTGATTAAAACAGCAGTAACAGTGCATTAAGCCGAATGGAAAACTGACTTCTGGTCTGGATTGCGTGTTTGTGTTTGGCTGTGCTTCCTGCCAGTCGTGTTAATCATGGAGTTTAAAATTCGTGGAGTTTTTTTTTTTGTGATTGTTGCGGCTTAATTTCGCGGGGTTGTTGGGTTTTTTTTTTTTTTTTTTTTCCCCCTCTCAAAAACATGTGATGCAACTTGTGGAGTCTTTTGTGCATTTATTTTGCTGAAAACTACTCGAATAGGTAAATGGTAAATGTGCACTTATATACTCGAATAGGTGAAGTCACAATTGCATAAAATAGTTTTGCATGGTCTTTTGCAGTGATGTTTGTTGGTAAATGAGATCTTTTAGCTGTACTCATGTTCGTCACACATGAATCGAAGAGGACTTTGGCTGAATGTGCGTTGTGATGTTACATGATGTGTCTTTGCCCAAATCTGCAGAAAAGCTGCAGTATTTTTGACAAGTTGCAGCTCCTACAAAAATTGCGGAGTTTGTTTGATTTTTGCATTAATTTCTGCGATCGTGGAGAGACTGATTTATAGACACTGCAGGCCACTGTAGATCCTGGGAGTGGAGCTTTGCAAACATGTGCGGGAATCATTCAAATGTCGAACCGACCTAAACGTTGGAGACCTAATCTTGAATAAGGGACTAGATCTTGCACAAAGGGAACATGTCTCCCTCTGCTACACAAACCTTCACTTGCTGCTTTTGTGTTTTTAGCTTTTTAGCATCCTAAAGGGGCAGTTTGTGGTCATACAGTCTTGAGTTTATGACTGTAATTGTTTTGACTAGCATTTTTATGCATGCTTTTCAGTGATCGTAAGTAAATACAGTATTAAAGTGTTGATGTATGTGTCTGTCTAATATCTTATCTCTTTTTTGGGTCAAAAGCTTTGGCTGTTTTTTTTCCTCTTTCAGTCAAAAACCGAAAGAATTTCCCCCTATGTTTGAGTGCCATACGTAACAAGTACAGTCCCCTCAACAACAGAGGTCAATTCAATCGTTTTTACTGTGGACTGAAGACATTAATTTACTTCAGTAGCTATTTGTCCTATACTTTTGCTTGCCTACAATTTGAGTTATAATGTGCTATGTTCTGTCGTTTAACATCTGTATATAAATTTGATGTTAAATATATACTTGTCTAATGTTAGCTTTGTCGAAAATACACTGATGAATTGTATTTCATGTTAATGACAGCAAAATGTCCTCCATTTACCTTGAGAGAACACAGATTGGGGAAGGGGACTTCCAGGACAACTCTGTTAATATTGGAGAGATCATTCCAGGTTAGAGGTCGACCGATAATCGATTAATCAATTTTTAAAAAAAAATGGTTTGTTTAAAAAAAGTTATACTGAATGGAAACATACAGTAAAAGTGAAATACTGCTGAAGTTTCTTACAGAAATAAATATATACAGACTATTAATAAATATTAAAATAAATAAAAGATTCCAAAGTGAACCAAAAAGTAACATTCCAAATAACAAAAAAATAGAGACATCCAAAATGAATCAAAAAACACTTCAAATATCAAAACAAAATTAGTAAATTTTTATTTCACCTCGAGGTCGCTCTCGTTCTGTATAATGACAGCGGACCCTTCTCAGCCGCTCCCGCAACAGACGCAACCGGGAAACACTACCGGGTGTGGATTTTGCTGGGAAAACCCATCCACTTGTCAACCTCTATTCCAGAGTAACAAGTTATTTGTCTCATATCTCATGTATTGGGGAGAAAAAGACCCCCTTTTTGGCGTATTGTGAGTGATACCTTGTACACGCGTACTCTGATGTTTTCATGGAGCCAACAAATAAGTGGGTGTGGAAGCAAAGTGTTTGTCCATGTGAAGGTCGAAGGCTGTGTTATAGCTTTGTCTGATTTGTAATTATTTGTGACATGATGCAGCGAGAGGGAGATCATGGGTAAAAGTGACATGCAAGCTAACTACGTGTTGTGTGTAGCTGCTGTGCTTTAGGCGTACGCTGATTGGTCAGCAAGGAGGTGTGTCTGATTGCATACACGGAAATGCTTTGATTAAATGTTGACATTTCTCTGTGTCCAGATTAATATAGTTTACTTCATTATAATATTGTTCAAAATACATCTGAAGTGTAAACAAAATGTTCCCTCATCGCATCCAGAACTTTCCGTCTTCTATAGAGGAGTTCGTGCCCAGTGACTAGTGACTAATAATTTCTTCCCTATGATTAAACCCTCACACTGAACATCGATCAGCCATAACATTAAATCCACTGACCGGTGAAGAGAATATCATTGATTCTCGTTGCTATGGCAATTCCAAGCGATGAGATATTTTAGGCAGGAAGTGAACAGTCAGTTCTCAAAGTTGATGTGTTGGAAGCAGAAAAAACGGGCAAGCATACAGATCTGAAAAACTCTGACAAGGAACGAAAACAATAGTTTGCTGGACGACTGGGTCAGGGCATGTTCCTGGTATACGTATAAATGTCTGAAGGAGAGACATTTGTCATTGGGAGGTGAACGTTTTCAATTTTGTTTGAATTTGTTTATTGGTATATGTAAATGGTAAATGTGCACTTACCAAAGTCTCATTCACCCATTCACACGGTGCTAGCTTGCCATCGGGAGCAACTTGGGGTTCAGTGTCTTGCCCAAGTAGCATGTAGAGTCACCCGGGCCGGGAATCGAACCGCCAATCCTACGATTAGTGGACAACCCGCTCTACCAACTGCGCCACAGCCGCCCACATTATTGCTCGTCTGTCCCTGCAGGAGCTCATCGTGAGCTTGTTTGATACCCCTGGACTGTGGTACTCTTTGAATAAGACTTTATTACATGCTGAAGTGGTGTTGTGTGTAACATTACATAACTTCACGTTAAAAAGGGAATAATTAATGGTCATTTTACTGTTGCTCAGACGCTCGCTTCACATCCGAGTGGGCGTTTTTTTTTCAGAATAAGGAAGAATCTGCTATATGGTGTCAAAAGTCAGACTTGTCATGTAAAAGTCGCATGGGAAGATTTATTATCTCGCATTAATGGGTTGACAGCTAGGTAGTATCCACCAAAAGTGGACATGGGCGCCCAAAGGTCACTGATGCCCATCTGGTCCTTTCCCACAGAAGAGCTACTGTAGCACAAATTGCTGAAAAATTTCATGCTGTCTCTGATAGAACAGGGTCAGAACCAGGGCTGCAACTCACAATTATTTTTGATAATCGATTCATCTGTTGATTATTTCTTCGATTAATTGTTCAGTTGGATTAAAGGTCCAATCTTTTATTTTCTGTATTTAAAAAAAAATTCATTCTTCATAATGTCCTTCAAACATTGAAGGCTATGAAAAAGGTATTAAATGTATCTATGTGGGTTATGTTGTACATTGTGCAAAGGATTAAAAAACTGTATATTTTGAAAACAAGGAACAATTGATTGTCCACAAGCTTTAAAGCAGAAATTAAATCACGGTACTAAAAATGCAAAAAAAGGAAAAACAAAAGCCCAAACTAAGTGTTAACTGGTAAGATGTTGAATGTTCTGCAATAACACACATATTCACTCGTCTGAACATGTCACTTTATTCTGTAACTATCACACTTCTTACATTTATAAACAATTACATGTTATAACCACATCAGTTATTGCTCTCATAAAAAACACAATTACTTTAGTTTCTAAATCTAGCATCAAACAACATATTTGATCGAAATGAATATTTTAGTCAGAGTTATTGGGCTTCATTTGCCGCGCGCTGCTTGTTTGGTTGACGCACATGTGTGGACTCGAGCTCGTTCAGTGAAGTGTAATAGAGACTCGCTCGCTGACAGGATGAGCCTTCATGTAAAACGGAAATACTGGTGTGAATTTCTTACCTTTACAGATAAGGTTATAAAGGATATAAATGTAATGTCTGAAGAAAACCTGTCTGGAACACATTAAACAGCACACATCTGTCGCAGCATCTGACACGACAAGCCGCGTTAATACACTTACCAGTTTGTTCAAAGCACTTAATATAGAACACTCATGTTTTGGACAACCTGGATCGAGCAGTTTCCCGCAGTAGCTCACTCTGTGACCTCACGCTGCTTTCCAGATGTGTTTTATTCGTAGAAATGCGTTTTTCATTCCCTGTGATTGGGGGTTATCCACAGTGATGTCCCGGAACCAACTAATCGATAACGAAATTTGTTGTCGATTATTTAAATATGAATTTTATTGATTAGTTGTTGCAGCCTTATTCAGAATACACAGTACATCGCAGCTTGCTCTGGAGTGGAAGAAGGTGGCCTAGTGTGATGAAACATGATTTCTTTTACATCATGTGGACGGCTGGGTGTGTGCGCGTCACTTACCTGTGGAAGGTTTGAAAAACATGACAGAGTTCAAGTTAATGACTTGGCCTCCAAATTACCCTAATCTCAATCTGTAAAAGTCCGATACAAGTCTGAATTTATTTATGGAAATTACAATCATGATATTGATACGAATACGTTATTTTGATACGTTAATACGAATATGTAATATAAAGTCCTAGGCTATATAATGGCTTTATAATGACCCAGGATGTGGCCGTGAATGGTTTTTGTAGAACACCACAGTATGGACTGTTTCATTTATTAATGAAAGACGTCATGCATTTTATCAGTTTACAGTTAGGTTTAATGTCATGGAATGCTGAAGATATGAAATAGTTCCTGTTCTCACCTATGTTACAGCTATGATAAACACACACAGGAAAGCATAAATGCCCCTGTCCTGAACTGGGAAACTTTCCAGACTCTTTCCATAAATATTAAACAAACAAAAACTCCTAACAAATTATACACTTATACATTTTACTTTATTCAGCATGTGTTAAATCCAACTTTATTTTTTATTATTAGATTATATGAAGCGTCCTCCGTACAAGTCCCTTTGTATTAGTTGTTACTATAAAAGCATTCACTATGTTTACATGGACAATAATCCGATATTAATCCGATTAAGACAATACTCTGTTTAAGAAACTAGGCATTGTAGCGGGATGGGCGATGCACAGAGACACGGAGGCGGAAGTAGAGCAAAAAAACTCAGGCTTTATTCTTGGTTTGGTAGAGTGTAGGTCCGGGGGGCGTGTGGGTAGGTCTGCGGACGGTACGGCATCGGTGGGTCCTCCCCGGCCTGGCGTCCTTTCCGGTTGACCCAAGGCCCACCGCGGGGCTGCCTGCTTCGTGCCAGTACGGCAGTTGGAAAAGGAGCGATTCCCTTTACCCTCGCGCCGAGTGTCAGTCCATCGCAACAGTTACCCCCCAGCTCCGAGCCTACGCCGCCGGGTGGTGGGCCCATAGCGCCCCTCCTCCGTAGAGCCCCGTCGCGTTCCCCGTTAGGGTCCCCGCCCGGTGTTGGACCTGGAAACAGAAGTCCTGTAGGGCGAGAAACCACCGAGTTACCCTGGCATTAGTGTCCTTGGCCTTGGCCATCCATTGGAGGGGAGCATGGTCCGTCACCAGAATGAAGGGTCGGCCCGCCAGGTAGTACCTCAGCTGCTCAATGGCCCATTTTATTGCCAGGGCCTCTCTTTCCACCGCGGCATACCTTCTCTCTGGGGGGGACAGCTTCCGGCTGATGTGGAGTACCGGGTGCTCTTCTCCCTCGAAGGTTTGTGAGAGAACGGCGCCAAGCCCGGTTTCGGATGCGTCGGTGTGCACCGAGAAGGGGAGGGTAAAGTCTGGGTTGCGCAGCACCGGCTCGCTGGTGAGGGCCTCCTTCAGAGTCCGGAAGGCCCGCTCGGCGTCGGCTGTCCACCTCACCTGGTCCGGCTGGCCCTTTTTTGTCAGGTCTGAAAGAGGGGAGTCTATCACCGAGAAGTTAGGGACAAACCTCCGATAATACCCCGCCAACCCCAAGAAGGCACGCACCTGTTTTTTTGACGTGGGCCGAGGGTAGCCTTTCACCGCTTCAACTTTCTTTGCCTGGGGCTTTAGCATCCCGCGCCCAATACGGTATCCCAGGTACTGCACCTCGGTGAGCCCAAGGTGACATTTCTTGGGGTTGGCAGTCAAGCCAGCGTCCCGGAGTCCCTTTAGTACCTCCCCCAGATGGAACAGGTGGTCCGACCAGGTGGAGGAATGGATGACTACGTCATCCAAGTAGGCCGCTGCAAAGCTACGATGGGGCTGTAGGACGATGTCCATCAGTCGTTGGAAGGTGGCCGGGGCCCCATGTAGCCCAAAGGGGAGGACCCGGTACTGGCAGTGGCCCGTGGCGGTGCTAAAGGCCGTCTTGGGTCGAGCTTCGGCCGCCAGGGCCATTTGCCAGTACCCCTTGGTGAGGTCCAGGGTGGAAATGAATCGGGCCCTCCCCAGGCGCTCCACAAGGTCGTCCACTCGGGGGAGGGGGTAGCTATCAAAATCCGAGACCTGGTTGAGTCGGCGAAAGTCGTTGCAGAGTCGAATACTCCCGTCGGGTTTTGGCACTACCACGATGGGGCTGGACCAGGGGCTGTTGGACTCTTCGATGACTCCGTCTCGTATCATTTGTTCCACCTCTTCCTCGATGGCCTTACCCCGGGCCTCTGGGACACGGTAGGGTCTGTCTCACCACTACCCCTGGTGGTGTCTTTATGTGGTGGTGCACCACTTGGGTCCTTCCTGGGGAGGAGGAGAACACGTCCGCAAACTGGTCCACGAACTCGAGGAGCTCCTGTCTCTGGGCGGGGGTGAGGTCCTCCCCGAGGTCGACCAAAGCATGCTTGTTCTGATCTGTGTCTAGGGCGGCGTATGCTGAAACGACCGGGGCCGGTTCCACCCACTTCTTCAACAGGTTAATGTGATATAGTTTTCCGTTCGTTCTTCTACCGGGCTGTTGCAGGCGGTAGTTGACGGCGCCCTGACGCTCTAGAACGGTGTAAGGCCCCTGCCAGCGGGCCAGGAACTTGCAGGTGCTACTGGGTACCAGAAGAAGTACTTGGTCCCCTGGGTGGAACTCTCGAGGCTGTGCCGGGCGGTTGTACACCCGCTGCTGTTCCTCCTGGGCGACGCGCATGTGCTGTTCCGGTCTTGCATTTCTCGTACATATTCCACGACTGAGCGGTACGGGACGGCTGTTCCTCCCAGGCTTCGCGGGCGACGTCCAGTAGTCCTCGAGGGCGCCGGCCGAACAGCAGCTCGAAGGGGTTGAAGCCGGTGGATGCCTGGGGACACTCCCGGACGGCAAAGAGTACGTAAGGGAGGAGGAGGTCCCAGTTCCTCCCTTCTTCGTCTACCACACGCCGCAGCATTCGTTTGAGCGTCTGGTTGAAACGTTCGACCAGCCCGTCAGTCTGGGAGAGGAGGCCACCCCGGACGAGGAAGTACGAGGTGGGAAGTCTCAGGTCGGGGTTTTGGTCGACCCCCTCTACAACCCGTACTTGGGCCCAGCAGTGCTTGAGTCGGTCGTCCTCCTTCTGTTCCCGACCAAAGCTCCCCTCTCGGTTTACCTGATGGACGACAACCAACATAGGGTTAGTTGATATAGCGTACTCACCTTCGGGAGTGGCGTCCCCGTTGTCCTGGGCCAGGTAAGCGGTCCGGGCCCGGGTCCTCTGCTTCCGACATCGTGGCTTCCCTGTCTCGGCCCGGCGGGCATCCTGGCCAGTCCCTTCCCAGGAGTAATGGTATGGGGAGCTCAGGGATCACGCCTACGTGGAGAGACCAGCTCCCGGTCACGCCCTGGATTGGCACCTCGGCTGTCGGGACTTCCCGGGTGTCCCCATGAACGCAGGTCACAGTGAGGCTTCCCTCTGGTCGGAGTCCGCTGGGGAGGATGGACGGTCGGGCGAGACTCCTGGT
Source organism: Ameiurus melas (assembly GCA_012411365.1). Taxonomy (NCBI): domain Eukaryota; kingdom Metazoa; phylum Chordata; class Actinopteri; order Siluriformes; family Ictaluridae; genus Ameiurus; species Ameiurus melas. The sequence continues at coordinate 14,327,347 of CM022765.1, read as the reverse complement.
GTCCAGCAGCGCGGTGATCGGCCTCCCTTCAATCCACACCTTCTGGGTGGTGGGCCCCCCCTCCGGCAACTGTCGTACATGGCCGGCCAGCCAAGGTTTCTGGGTCGGTCCAGGAGGCCCCAGTTCCGGCTCCGTGGGCATGGGCTCGTCGGTGGGCTTTACTTGACCTCCGGCGGGTTCGCCAAGTGCCGGCTGGGCGTGGCCGGTCAGACCGGACTCCCGAGGCCCCTAGGGGTAGGTCCGAGGGCTGTGGCTCTTGCGAGTCGAGCTCGAGGGTGGCGGTGGTGCGCTCCAGGGCCGTCAGGAGCTCCTGGGGCGTTCGCGGTGCTTGGACCCCCACGGCCTGCCGTACCATCCGGGTAATGCCCTCAGGAACCGATCCATAGCCACCTGTTCCGCCACATCAAGGGCCGTATGCTGGTCTGGCCGGAGCCACCTTTTGGTGAGTCGGATGAGGGCGTTCAGCTGCTTGCGGGGCCGCGCCGCCAGCTGGTAGACCCAGCGATGGAACTCGGCGGCCGCTTGGGGAGAGCATTGGCCGCACCACGCCCGGACGCCCTCCTTCATAGTGCTGTAGTCCGCCGCGTCCTCCGGCTCGAAACTGTAATAGGCCTCGCGGGCCTCTCCTGTGAGCAGGGACCTACGGCGCGGGGCCAGTCATCCTTATCCCAGCCCTCGCGGCGGGCGATGGTTTCGAAGTTTTCCAGGTACGCCACCGGGTCGTCATCAGGAGCCGGGGGTGGGGGTAGGCGGCGGCTGAGCTCACGTCCCAGGTCCGGGAGAGGCGTGGAGGCCGCACGGGACTGTAGCCCCACCAGAGTCTCTGTCGCCGCCTGGAGGCTTTCCGTAAGTTGTTGGGTGACGGCCTGTTGCTGTACACTGGTCTGCAACAGCTGCTGTAATGTCTGCTCCAATTTTTTTAATTTTTATTTTTAAAATGTTTTTTTATTTGTATTTTTTTCTCTCTCTCCGTCGGGAAAAGACGAAAAAAAAAAAAATAGTTCTCTTTCTTTTTTTTTTTTTTTTTTTTTTTTTTTTTAGGTGAGGGGCGGTTCTGTGCTCATGCCCGCATCCTCCACCAGTGTAGTGGGATGGGCGGTGCGACAGAGACACGGAGGCGGAAGTAGAGTAAAAAAACTCAGGCTTTATTCTTGGTTTGGTAGAGTGTAGGTCCGGGGGCGTGTGTAGGTCTGCGGGGCCGGCTGGCGCCCGCGCGACGCCGGGGGGACCGTCGTGGAATCCCGGAGAAAGCCTCGGGGTTCTCGCGGCCTCCCGGCGCTGCGTCGTCTCGGCCGGCGTGGTCCTCTTCCGTGTCGGTGCCTTCCGCCGAAGTGTATACAGGAGAGAGAGAGAGAGAGAGAGATTAGTCAGCTTTTTAACAGGGAGTACGGGTGAATACCTGTACGAGGATCTCTTACGGACGCCAACCGTTTCGGTAAGTCGGTACTCAACTTTCCCGGGGCGGAAGGGCGTCCTTTTATTTCCGCCATCCGGGTCGTGAGTGGTGGAATTCTCCAATCCCTGGACGGTACGGCATCGGTGGGTCCTCCTCGGCCTGGCGTCCTTTCTGGTTGACGCAAGGCCCACCGCGGGGCTGCCTGCTTTGTGCCGGTATAGCAGTTGGAAAAGGAGCGATTCCCTTTACCCTCGCGCCGAGTGTCAGTCCGTCGCGACAGCATGTAAACAGTGATTATTGATTACCTTAATCCGACTAAGGTCATACCTGAAGTAAACACAAATCGAATTAAGACATGTAGTATTCATATTTTAGTCGCATTATCAACATGCATTCCAGACATGTACACACCTTAATCACCCTATTAACCTCTTGTAGGAGTTTTAACCTCATTTTGTGACCGGACTCGTACACACACACACGGCATTGCTCAACCGTTTGACGGCAAACAAGCGAGCACGTCTGCATCCAAAACGGTGTATTTGCCTACTATATAGTAGGTGAAATACATGCATCTCTATATACTATATGGTAGGGCTGCATGATTATGTCCAAAATGATAATCCTGATTATTTTGTTCAATATTGAGATCTCGATTATTTATCACAATTATGAATTAAAATTTCTGATATTCTATATAGAAACAATGCCATACCGTTATACAAAAACCTTCAGACCAATCATATTCAAGAATTCAACCTCGTTGTAGTTTTAATCGTCAGTAGAATTTGCATTGAAGATTGCATCATTTGGTTAAAGATTGATCCTGTGAAAAATTTAATTCATAAAGAAACCTCATTTGTAACATCCGAGGGTGGACAAGATGTACTGGAATTCAAATTGGAATAAAATGTTTGCATATGATTCTTAATAAATGAAAGTTAAATCGAAGTCTTATTAACCAATAAGCTAAGAACAAAAATTTTACTCAAAGGGTATTTTTGAAGTTGTTTGTATAAGTGTTTAATCAGCCAAGTAGCCTTTAGGCTTTGCTTAGCTTATCTGAAGCTTTAAATTGTGACAGAAAATTAGATTCAGTGTTTAGCTGTTGTTTTTTAAATTCTTTGCTAATTCTAGTTTTATGGAGAGACATGTTGTATTAACTAGTAACTTTGATATTCTTGGAAAAACTCGTGCTTAAATTAATTAATTTTATTTTTCCCCCCTTTTCTAGGATTTTGCAGTCAGAGAAAGCAAGCCTGGTTGAAGGTCCCAGACCCTCAGTAAGGCTTAAATAACATTGTGATGGAGGTAGAACAGAAGGATGATTCTAGCAACACTCTGGCCAATGAAAGTGCCATGTCAGGCAAACGTGGCAGGGGCAGACCACGAGGCTCAGTTAAGAAAAAAATTATCTCAGTGAAAGAATTATCTCACAATGCTAGGGCATCCAAAAGAGTGGATTTCTTTTCACCAGAGCTGGTTGTAAGGCCAAAAGTCAAGAAGCGTGGACGTCCGAAAAAGATAAAGATCCCAGGAAGACCAAGAAAGATTCCCCTTACACCAGAGGAAGAAGCAGAAAGAATTTTAATGTTGAGCAAGAAACGGAAACTCTGGAAGCCTCTGGGGAGACCCCGCATCCATCCCCTTGCAGACATGCCAAAGGAGAAAAGGGGAAGAGGTAGACCACGCAAATATGAATCCATGGTTTCACAAAATGGCAGAGTTGACAGGAGCCTGAAAAGTATAAAGTACACTGAAGTTGGTGGAGACATTCCTCGAAGAAGAGGAAGGCCAAGCGGCTCGTTTAAGAAGAAACGGGGACGGCCAGCAGGTCCATCTCCGGTGAAAAGGCCATTAGGAGGGACTCCAGGAAAAAGGGGGCGACCTCCAGGATCTGGAACCAAGCTACAGGTCAAGCAGGAAGCCACTGGAACTCCTCGAAAGAGGGGCAGACCCCCAGGCTCTGGAAGAAAGCTAAAGGTTATTTCAGGTGAAACAAATGGAACTCCTAAAAAGAGAGGACGCCCTCCAGGAACTGGTACAAAGATAAAGGTTGAAAAGATCATGACAGATGGAACTCCCAGAAAGAGGGGACGTCCTCCAGGTTCTGGGAACAAGGTCAAAGGTCTACTACAGGAGACGAATGGAAGCCCTCGAAAGAGAGGTCGACCACCAGGATCAGCAAAAGTCAAGACAATTATCGTGGAGGCTGAACATGTTATCACTAACAGTGATGGACAACAGGCCTTCTCTGTTGATGCCCAGCCTCGTAAGAGGGGCCGTCCTAAAAAGGTTGAAGCCTTTCCAGCCGTTGAAGCTGAAGAAGGAAAGCGCAAGGAAAATGCCGCACCCTCGGTCAAACGACCCCGTTACTTGTTTGCCTCAACCAAGAATTCAAGCAAGCCAGACGCTGAAGACCAAAAGGCCTGTGAGAATGATGGTTGCCATGTGGCCAAAACAGTTGGAAATCCTGTTCTGTTTGCTGGAGGTGCTGCAAAACTGGACAATATAGAGCAGGTTGGTGAGAACGAGCTAAATGATGCTTCGGTTGAGGAGGTTCATGAGAGTAACAGTAGAGTTAAGAGTTCATCATCAAGGGTAGCAGGTAAATCCCAAAAAAAGAAGTAAATCATTGGGTAGAATAGAGCACAAATATTTTTGAATGGGTTTTTACCAGATTTCATACAAATTGTTTGACTTGTCCCGAAGGTTAACAATGCAGTCTCAATCTTTGTTTGTTTGTTTTTTCTGTTGCTCAGCTCTTGTGCTTTTGCATGTCTTTTAAATAAATGTTTATTTTCATACTCTATGGTACACCGCCTTCATATAAATCCCCAGCGAAACGGACATTTACAAATGCAGATGTTCAATTGCATTCAGAGACATGATGGAAGTCTAATTTTTAGTCAAGTAAAAAAAGAATGTGCCTACAGTCTGTCTGCATGACTAGCTGTCTGAGCAAGTCTTAGTACACTGAGCATTTTTATTATTTATACAAATTTATTAGGTGTGGAAATAAGCTGATTTCAGGATTATTTGGTAATTCTGCTAAATTTTTTGATCAAGATCAATTGGAACATGAACTACATCTTACGCTAGTCTGTATTGGTGTATTTTGAAATCTGCGTGAAATTTTCACTAGGATAGATGTTGAGGAATGGTCATTAAAGAAGTATTGGTGCAGGATTTATAGTGTTTTTTTGTGTGTGTTTTTGTTTTGTTTGTTTTAATCTGAAGGTTTGTCAATAAAAAAAAATGGCATGCAGTTTAATGGTCCCATCACTGGACAGCAAAACATCAGACTATTCTAGCTAGACATCACTGCATCCTGAGCCTGTGCTGCCATCCATGTTATCTGCTCAACAGGTCTTAAGTGTCATGTGTAACCATGGGTCCTTGACTTCATATACAGAAAAAAAAGAAGCAGCAGAAATGATGGTAAGTTGTTTAATTTGCATGAAACTCAAGGTAATATAAGGTTAAAATAAAAAGACCCTGGAATTTCTTGCAAAACTCTAGAAGCAGTTGAGACACGATGCGAGTCTTCACATGAGCTGTAGACTGAAGAACATTGAAGTAGGGCTGGGCGATATGACAGAAATATCATATCATGATACTTGAGGACATTTCTGTGATATACAATGTATATCACGATACATAATTTAGCTAAAAAACTGTCTGCAAAACAATAGTAAAAAAAAAATCTGAGTTGATCATTTTATTTAATGCCTACAAAGACAAAAGATTAAATAAATAAAAATCTAATCAAATCAATGGGATCCATTCAGTACCATTTAATTTGTACTGATTAAAAACGTTAAAAAAATACGTCACCATACCAACGATATCTTAGAAAAATGTATCACGTATGTCATCATTTATCATGATATCGATTATATCGCCCAGTCCGAATTTGAAATCAGGCAGCTAATTTTATTGACTGACAGTCGATTAAATTTCAGATCTTTTAATAATGTATTAAGAACATTGGTAATGTAACACTGCCCCAGCTTCCCACTATATATTTTTAATCAAGAGACAATGTTTCCATAAAACATGGTATACAGTATAGAAAATATGGAATTATGCGGAATATGTATCATAGAATACACATTTCCATAAAAAAATTGCCAAAGCGTAGTCATGCTTTGTATTAAGAACATCACCTACTGCTTTAAAAAATCGGCTTTACAATATTTAAAACCGTTTTTTGCGAAACTGAGTGTGTAACGATGTTTTTCCATACCCCCCCATCATGTGACATGTACAGTTGCATTCAAAGTTGGTGTTACGATTGCTTACATTTACTCATTTGTGTGTAAAACGTGTTCGTTTTTTTTTTCTTTCTTAAGAAAAGAATTTCCATTTGTTTAGAAGGTAACATCGTAACTATTCCTGTTATAAAGCAGGAGTTAAATGTCCGTGTGATGTTTCTGATCTTGATTGTGAAGACATTTTTAAAGAGAAAATTCCTCTTGATTGTTTTTCAAGGCATAAACTAAATGGACATTTATGCTACTGAAAGCTATATTTAGAAACTCGTAGAATTTAATTTTATGGCCGTTTGAATGACCCCACACTTTTTTTTTTATTTTATTTTATTATTTTTAAATTTTTTTTTCTTTAAACGACTGATCATGTGAACAGTAATATTTATATGTAAATCTAGTTGTTTATGTTGCTGGTCTTTTGGTTCTATTTGTCAGATTGTACTTGTTTGACACTTCTGTCCAAATTCTTCAGATTTTATGTGAATTTCCAAAAATGCAGCTACGTAAATAATTGTTTAATTAGCTATGGTCATGTGATTATGTACCGAATTACAAGTTTGTAAAAAAAAAAAAAAGTTCCATACTTACTGCATAAATTTTCTCAACATAAAAAAACAAGTTTTTATTGTAATTTCTCTTGATTGGTGTATAAACATCAAAGTTCAGAAAAATGTTCAATCTTTCTGTAATATTTTTGTGGCATTTACTTGACTGTCCAAAAGCTCTGGACTTAAGCTTAAAAAAAAAGTTCTCACTCCCAATTTTAATTTTTTATTTATAATTTTTTTTAAACCATCACTGTTCAGAAAGCCCTGATTTGTGGTATTTGAATTTACTAAAGCAACAGTGTCATTACATTCTCAGTGCTGAAGCAGAGTCCATCTTTATCCCTTTAGTGTTTAAATTGCTTCATAACATCAGAAATAGAGAATGATGCCCTTTGCCCTTTCAAGAGATGTGGTACCATTGTATGTTTTAGGAGAGGGGTTGGTGCCCTAGGCTAGCATGAAATAAGAACTACCTGTCCATGGGCAACCTTTGGGCTACCTAAGTGTTATACATAAACGTTGTAACTGCAAATGTGGGATAGCCTACATGTGGTGTGTTCCAGTCTGCAGCTTGCGCTTGTGGAGTTTGCTGTTGTTAATTTAGTTTAAGTAGATGGCTAAGTAATGCCTTATTTGACAGTAGATGTGTACATCCCTGGTAGAACGTGTATAAAAAGCAACGTCTTTTCCCTCCTAAAATGACTGATCCTAACCATTTTGCTTAGATAGATGTATTAGCTTACAGCATAGGCTTGTTTTCTACTATAGTAACTTCGTTGATGTTTGATTTATACATTAATCTGTACTCTTAACAATTAGAAGCTGTTTAATGTGAGCACTTGTATTTTTTCTTTAATAAAATGATTTCTTCAACAATATTGCAGACTTTTATTTATATAGATTTCACTTAATTCACTTGTTAAGATAATCATGTAAAGTTGCCTAGTGTTATACACCGCCTTTTTTATTCATTAGATTTGATAATGGACATGAAGTATTTAATATAGTAATTTTTGCATTTAATCAGTTCCTCCAGGATTTTGTGATCGCAGAAGTGGATGCAAAAGCAAACAAACTCCACAATATTCCGAGGAGCTTGCAATTTTTCAAAATTTCCACAGATTTGATAGACGCATCATGTGACATCATGCCGAAGCACATTCAACCAGAGATCTCTTCGATTCATGCATGTCAATCATGAGTACAGCTAAAAGCTCTCATTTGTCAACAACCATCACTGCACGCAAAACAATAGTAGTTTTCAGTAAATAAAGCACAAAAAACGCTGCAAACTCTAACTTCTAATCAACTAAAGGCTTCTCTGACATTGGTTAATGTTCACACAACAATGGTGTGCATGGCAGGGTTGCAAGGTGAAAGCCTCTGCTCTCCAAAAAGAACACTGCTGCCCATTTGCAGTTTGCTAAAGATCATCGTAAAAATGTATGTGGACGGATGATACCAAAATCTAATTTTTGGTTTAAATGTTATGTTTGGAGAAAGGAAAACACTGCATTCCAGTATAAGAATCTTATCCAATCTGTGAAACATGGTGGTGGTGGAATCATGGTTTGGGCCTGTTCTGCTGCATCTGGGCCAGGACGACTTGCCATCATTGATGGAACAATGAATTCTGAATTATATCAGCGAATTGTAAAGGAAAATGTCAGGACATCTGTCCATGAACTGAATCTGAAGAGGAAGTGGGACATGCAGCAAGACAACAAACCTACGCACATAAGTCGTTCTACCAAAGAATGGTTTTAAAAGAATAAAGTTAATGTTTTGGAATCGCCACGTCAAAGTCCTGATCTTAATCCTATAGCAATGTTGTGGAAGTACCTGAAGCAATCAGTTCATGTGAGAAACCCACCAACATCCCAGAGCTGTTCTGTACTGAGGAATGGACTAAAACAATGGAAAAGTTTAGTGGCAGTTATTGCTGCACAAAGTGCTTCACACCAGATACAGAAAGCAGAGGTTCACATACTTTTACCACTCACATATGTAATATTGGATCCTTTTTCTAAATACATAAACTACCACGTATAATATTTTATTGTCTTTTGTTTAATCAGGTTCTATTTATTTACTTTTAGGACTTGTGAAAATTTGATTGTTTTAGGTGATATTTAAAGAATTCACAAACTTTCCAGCACAACACTCTAGGCATTAGTTGGCTTATGGTATGACTTCTATATGCAGCAGTGCGTTATGGGAATCTAGTGACTGAGAAAAACAGCCCTAAGCTTTATAACATGATAAATTTATCATGATCATAATCCTAAAAGGTGTCAAGGGCTTTCCTGACCTGAAATTTGGACAAATCTCGAGTGAAGAATTCCATAATACTGTCACTCCAGTGGCATGTTTGCCAACACATTAAAAACAAAGTTATTTATTGTTTGAATATACATTTAATTAAATATATAGTGAAACATGACAATAGAAACTATGGCAGCCTTTATATATTTTTTTATACTGCCAGACATTTCACCCACCCAGCAGTCATTTTATATTGAATAATTAATATTCCTTATTCTATTTAAAAACATTGTAGATTATTAGAAAACCTACACTACATGGTCAAAAGTATGTGGACACCTGACCATCACACCTAATACTGTATGTGGTTCTTCCCCAATTTTTGAAGCACACAATTGTATAGAATGTCTTTGTATGCTGCAGCATTACAATTTCCTTTCACTGGAACTAAGAGGTCCAAACCTGTTCCAGCATGACACAAAGTGCACAAAGCCAGCTCCATGAAGACATGGTGTGTTAAGTTTGGAAGAAGGTGGAAGAACTTGAGTGTTCTGCACAGAGTCCTGACCTCGACCGCTTTGGGATGAACTGGAACAATGACTGTACACCAGGCCTTCTTGTCCAACATGAGCACAATGAATGAGCAATCCAAACAGCCACACTCCCAATTTAGTGGAAAACCTTCCCAGAAGAATGGAGGCTGTGACACCTCCATATTAATACTCATGGTTTGGGGGAAAAAATTTTCAAAAAGCACATCAGGTTGTGATAGTCAGGCGTCCACATACATTTGGCCATTTTTAGTGTATACACACACACAGTCCCTTATCAAATCTGTTACTTCTGTTGTTACTAATCTGAGCTGTGTGTCTTAATCCTTATACAGGTGGAATATCTTGGAAAAGTTCATTTTGCTCTGTAATTTAATTCAAAAAGTGGAAATTGCATATATTCTAGATTCATTACATACAAAGTAGATTCCCCATGAATCCCCATGATTGTGGTTATGTACTGAATCAGACAAAGATTAAAGGCTCAGGAAACCTTTGCAGGTGTTTTGAGTTAATTATCTGATTAGAGCTCAGGCCGACTTTTCTGTATTATATTCTTTATTCTAATATTTGGTGATATTGGATTTTTGATGTAAGCCGTTATCAAGATTAAAACAAAAAAGGCTTGAAATATTTCACTTCATGTGTAATGAATCTACAATATATGAAAGCTCCACTTTCTGAATTAAATTAATTGTGGGGGGGGGGGTACTTTTCCACGATATAATTTTTTTTTTTTAGATGCACCTGTATTCCAGGTAGATTTTGCTGTAAATAAAGACAAGCAAGCATGCAGTTAATATTTGACTATATGCATTGATATTGAAAGCATACAGTGTGACTAATGCAATGTGTCAAAGCTGTACAGCTCTCAAGTGTATGTTTATGACATTACAGTTGACTCGGGAGACATTGGCTAACTGATTTTTCATCACTTTATTAGAATCAGTATATGATGGGCAAACTGTGCTGTTAAAGACTTACTAAAGTACACTAAACACCTATGAAATGTAGACATACTGTAGTTACACATAGTTCAGTGATCAATATCTGCATGCAATAATAATACAGGTAACTGCATATATAAGGAACCTTACAGTGAAATGACACTTCCATACACTCTAATCTTCAAGTCTTCACAGAGCTTAATTATTATCATTCTTCTAACATTTAGTGGCAATAGATGAAATTCTATATTAGCTATATCATTACAAAGTTATATAATGGTCAATTTCTCACAGTACCTAGTTTGCAAATCTCAGGGCAGGGCAGGGCGGGGCGGAAGGAAAGAATTCTGGTTCAAAAGATAACATAATCAGAGCCATTATGCAGTCAGAAGATTTATTATAACCTCATTGCACAATGTCTGATATGATATTTAATAATAAATGAAAAGGAGGATTAATACTGAAGACTCAGCACTGTCTCCAAATGATGCTTGTGACATTATTGGGTAACTGTCTTAGGTCAGAGGTCACAAACCCTCTTCCTTGAGAACTAGTGTCCTGCAGGTTTCATCTCCAAACAAAATCTAACAAAGCTGTTTTAGTTGATCTTCTTAAGGTAGTGATGAGATGGTCAGGTGGGCACGATTATGGTTGGAACGAAAGTCTTCAGGAAGGTAGATCTTCAGGAAGATGTTGGTGACCACTGCCTTAGGTCATACTTACATAATTACATGCATATAATTCTTCATCTATCCATCTGTATCTCATCTTTCCTTAGTTCTCCAGTTACAGTTTTTTGTCCAGTTTGACTGTTCCACAACAGTGGAAACAATGAAGAATAAGCAAGAGAGAGTGAGAACTCAGTTGCAAATCACCCAGGTTGGTATTTTGACAGAAATGTGGAAGCACTGTACATAAACATCTACACACGTACTGCACTTTGATTGAAAGGCATCAGTTAGGAAAAAGGATAGGGTATTAGCTATGGTGAACATCGCTCAAATTATTTGTCCCCTTGTAGAATTTGCCACATACTTGTACACAGGTCAGTGGTAGAAGTAAACTGTGGAGAAAAGATCACAAGAAAACTAGAGTTTTAATGGGTCATAATAATGTCATTTGAATACAGGTCTATACTAGTAATCAGAATGTTTTGAGTTCATATCCAAAAACAGCCAGAGGTGCTGCCTGTTGCTTGAGCAGGGCCTCTAACTAACCCTCAACTACTTGGCTGTATATTTGGATTATCTTCTGCCTCATTTGCTTATCACTTTGAATAAAAAGCACCTACTAAACAAATATGTAAGTGTGTCCTGTTTATGCTAATTAAAGAAACTTTCCAGTGAAAGTAAATAATTTAACCATTTATACAGTATCTCACAAAAGTGAGTACACCCCTCACATGTTTGTAAATATTTGATTATATCTTTTCATGTAACAACACTGAAGAAATGACACTTTGCTACAATGTAAAGTAGTGAGTGTACAGCTTGTGTAACAGTGTAAATTTGCTGTCCCCTCAAAATAACTCAACACACAGCCATTAATGTCTAAACCACTGGTAACAAAAGTGAGTACACCCCTAAGTGAAAATGTCCAAATTTGGCCCAATTAACCATCTTCCCTCCCCGGTGTCATGTGACTTGTTAGTGTTAAAGGTCTTTTTTTTGTGCAGTTATTATTTTTGTTTGTGACATGCCTCACGTGGTTTTTTTCGTTGCTTTCCCTGGAATCCCAGTCCCAATGCACACCTCCAGTCTCATCCAAATGCCCTATGAACATTTCTGTCAAGTGTTCTAAAAAAATACCCCAATAGTGCACTTCTTATTTGTATCTGGATTTGTATGTAGCATTTTATGTGCTTCAGATGACTACAATAGGATGGCAATTGAATACTATTTATTTTGAAATTCTTTAAACATCATTAAATATATTCCCTTAAAAAAGCTAGATATATTAATACTTATTAATGAACTAATTACATAATGTAATTTTTTTGTTTTGTTATTTATATTATGTTAAAGTGATGGTGTGTCTAGTGCCCAAGGGGATAAAGGAGTTTACTCACTGAAAGCAATGCCCACGAGGAGGACCACAATAACTGCCATGATGATCATCATCTAAAAATAAATGAAGATAATTTATATATAGTTTCCCATGTAATTTGCTGTTCAATAAAAATATGGTCAGCTGGCTTCAAATTTTTTATTACAAAATCTAATATAAAACACTCCAAATCTGATCTAATTTAACAACAGTGTAATATCCCCAGAATATATTCCCAACAATGGCTATAAAATGGATTATTCATCTTCATTTGATTGGAGAGATCTCAATCGATCTCAGTTTCATCTGCCATTTTAGGTGTTTTTGATTCTGCGTGTTATTAATTATCATATTGTGTTAATAGGCTCTGTTTAAATGTAGCCAGTGTACTGTGCACACAGCATAGATAGTTTACAGCAAAACATTCTGTGACTAATGAAGAGCATGAGGAAAACAGAAGACAAGAACGACGGAAGCTATGAAAAAAAAAAAAGATACAGACAGGTACAACAGTGTGTCTTAGTAAGGTTTTCAGAAGCCATGAGTCAGCAGAACAGCTTCACTGCACCTTCACATAGATTTAACAAGTCTCAGGAACTATAATCGGCAGATGATCATCATTCTTCACAGAGCATCTCCCATCACTTGGTGTTTTGATAATGAGCACTGTCTAACACTTTAGTCCAAAATCTCCTTAGATTTGTAGTTATGCTCCCCGCTAAGGGGACAAGTGGTCTGAACCATGCCAAGTGGTCTGAAACTGCCCCTCCCCCTAATTTATAATCCTTAAGCTTAAACTTTCTTCTGCTTCACTTGTAGGTTGCGTTTGATAAAATCAATTCCAAAATAACATACAGAAATGCAAAAGCAGAAGGATTATTAGTATGTGCATCACACGTTCCAACTTGGTTTTAATCCAGTTACATCATTCTGCGTTTATCCAAGGACATGACTGAATGATAGGCTGTTCTGCCATTTGGGCAAAATGCACTGTGGGGTGGTGAAAAAGTAAGAAGGAGAAAGGGAGGGGATATTTATTCACAGTGAACAATGTATTAGTGGAGGTTTGGATGGAGGCATAAAAATGCAATGCAGTGGAGTCATCTGCTATTATGAGAATTAGTTATTTGCATCACAACTTATATACAGTAGTTCTGCCAGCATAGTGATTTATATATAAGCCAAGGTTATTGAAACAATAATGAAATGATTTCATGCACATATAGATGACAAAATGACGCCTAAAATCAATGCTGGCATTTTTCCAGGGAATAATCTACTAAAAGCCAATGTTTGTTATCGCCAACACATTTATTTGAACCAAAAAATACAACACTGTATCTAAAGTAATATGAGGGAAAGGCATGGCCCATAATGTGTCATTAGATCTTAACCAACCTGTTTCAATGAAGCGAGTTATAAGAGCACCTTTTGTTTCTTCTAAGCATAAAAGATCACACACCTTGCAGTTTTTCCACCAGTACTTGTTCTTTAGCTTGGCAGCGCTGCTCTCAAACAGCTTGGCTCCATCGTGCAGCGCATCAGCCCGGTCGTCCAGCTGCGACAACTTTATGTCCCTGTCTATTACGTTCTTAACATTCACACGCATGATATCCACCACCTAGAGGGTTAGGGTTAGGGTTAGGCAAGATGGAGGTGGCAAGGATATAATGAATCATTATACAACAGCAATTATTAAAAAAAAAATTCTGTGCTATTTCCCACCCATTATCAACTACCAACTAGTAAGCATTTGTTATTTGACTGATTTGTTTACCTCATCCACTTGGGCCTGTGCCTGTTGGAGGCGAAGATTATTAGTGAGGTTTGGGTCTGGGGTTGGCAGTCCTCCCTCCTCATCCGGGGCTCCTGGGTCAGTGGCGACATCCTGTTCTGGCGCAGACCTGTGGAGACGGGTATTTATGCAATCAATCCAATGTTATATACACAAAATGCTGATGTGTTATGTTTAAATAGTAGAAAACGTTGCAAACTTACATATTGACTGTAAGTGCCTATGGCCAGGATACACTGGATGCGTGTGTGTGTGTTTGAGTGAGAGAGAGCGAGAGAGATATTTAATTATTATTCCTTAGTAGCCTAAATGAAATCTTCTTGTACAAAAGGCGTGACCTTTATATTCTATTCTAAAGCAGCAGAAATGTATCTGTGTTGACAGAAAAAAAAGAATGAATCATTACCGAAAGAGCGGGTGCACTTCTTGGTCTGGATGTTGGGACTAACAAAAATATATGAGTGTGCATGGGAGGAGACTTCTGAGGAGAGGGATCACGCCCAAACCTCCTCCGACCCCCTCTCTTGTGCTCTATCTCTCTCTCTCACAATTTTCTTTTCAGACGCCACACGATGCCAACGCTCACACGCGCAATCACGTTAGCATTTGGTGACACCCACAAAACTCCATAAAAGGCATAGAACACACAGCGGATATAACCAGACAAAAAAATAGGAGGCTTTCTTAGAAGTGAAATATAAATTCCACTTTAATAGGAACACCTGTACACCTGCTCATTCATGCAGTTATCTAATCAGCCAAATCACATGGCAGCTGCACATCATGCAGATATAGGTCAAGAGCTTCAGTTAATGTTCACATCAAACATCAGAATGAAGAAAACGTGTGATCTCTAAAGTGTTACTTTAACCGTGGCATGGTTTTTGGTATCAGATAGTTTGGTTTGAGTATTTCAGAAACTGATGGGATTTCCACACACAACAGACTCTAGAGTTTATATAGTCAGAAAAACAAAAAACAATGAGTGAGTGACAGTTCTGAGAGTTTTTTTTGAAAGGGGGAAGAAAAAAAAAGAAAAAAAAAAAAAAAAAAAAAACAGGCTGGAAAAAGAAAAAAAACTTTTAGAACAACTGTGGTGAGTAGAAAAGCATCTCAAAATGCCCAAACCTTCGAACCATGAGCTGGATGGGCTACAACAGCAGTAGACCACATTAGGTTCCACTCCTGTCAGCCAAGAACAGGAATCTGAGGCTATCATGGGCACAGATAGTTGAAGATTAGAAGATTCATCTGTCCAGTTTTGGTGAGTTTGTGCCCATGATAGCCCATGTGTAGGTGTACAGGTATTTCTTATAAAGTGGACAGTGGGTGCATACATTTGAACAGTTTAACAACTCATTGAAAATCTGGAGCAGAATTACAGAAAAGGTGAATTAGATGTGAATAATGTTAGGTGAAAATGGTTTTAGGTGAAAACAGAGAACAAAATAATAAATATCTATTGTAATCAAGTTACCATGGGCACCAAGAACATCACTCAGGGAAACTTTTTTTCTTTTTCCAATTCAAAGCAAAGTGTGCCAAAGCACTCTTCCTGATGCCATGATGGAAAAGTCCATCCTCCTTTTGTACAGCAGCATTCTTAATCGAATGACTCATTTTATTTGTCTAAATTTAAGGATTTATGTTATGTTATTTTCTTTCTTTCTTTTTTTCCACCTTTAATTTTTATTTAGTTAATGCCTATAAAATTAAAAGACTTCGTTTCACTAAATAGTCATTAAATTTGTGTGTAATTAAAATACATAAGCTATTTCAACTTGACGGTGTAATCCATATAGAAAAATGCTGTTACATACAGCAATTTATATGATTTAAAGTCGATCAAGTCGAGGTTCACATTAGTTAGTATCTTTATGAGTAAATGTACACATGCTCAGGAGTACGAGTAGGATACCAGTGTTTTTATGAAAATTTCTTGTTTAAATGCTCACATTACAAATCACATTTACAAATAAATCCATTTGTATCCAGCTTGATTCCATGCAATATTCTTTCAGTTGCTACATTCAATGTTCAGTTTGAGGGATTTCTTGCATGTAATGCCTGTTTCAAATCCCCCCACAATATTTCTATGGGGATTCAAATCTGGGCTTTAACTAGGTCATTCTATAACCTTCCATTTCTTCTTTTTGAACCATTCCTTGGTGGATTTGCTAGTGTGTTTAGGATCATTATCCTGTTGAAAAGTCCACTTTATCTCACATTATGGCCTCACACTATCTTTTAGCACTCTTTGATATGATGCAGAATTCATAATTGAAGCAACCCCAAACCATAACATTTCCACCACCGTAATTCACAGTTGGTATGAGGTGCTTCTCCTGAAAAGTTGTCTTTGGTTTGCACCAAACATGCCTGCTTTTACTGTGGCCAAACAAATCTATCTTTGATTCGTCTGTCCAGATATTATTCCAAAAGGCCTATATGCACATTGGCAAACTGTAGTCTTGCAAAGGCTTTTTCCTGGAACGCTTCCCATGCAGGTTAAATTTATGTAATCTCTTACTGATTGCATGCGCTTTGAGACGAACAGTTGCAAGACTCACTAGCAGAACCCACAATGAAATTTTGGGGTTCTTGGAGACTTCGTTTTGCATTTGAAACCTGCACCATTTGTAGATGCATTTTCGTACAGTGGATTGATGTATTTCAAATAATTTGGAGATCTTTTAAATCCCTTGCCAGACTCATAGGCATTACAGAACTCTTTAGATCTTGGCATGACACCACACACCTCAATAGCAAAAAAACACCAGAGATATGAGAGGGGTATAAATAAGTCAGATTCCACATGCACTCCCTAAGCAGGTTCTAAACACTGGCACCAAATCCTGAATACCTGATTCTAATTTTATGGATTTGAAGGTGTGATAAATGTAGGGGTGTGCTTACTTTTTCGATGTGTATGTTTTTTTTGTTAATTTAAATTGTGAAAAGTATTACAAAATGTCAATTTTATGTCATTTGATAGAGTGTATCACCTTTATTTATATGCACTGTTTCAAAGAGGATCAAATGTTTGCTTGTCCAAATATAATAAATAAATAAATAAATAAATGAATGAATGAATAAATAACACTTTCCATGGGGTGTACTTAATTTTTCACATGACTGTACAACCTGGAAGGTATTCTTGCTCTGATAAACTGTTGTGAAGGGGTTTTTCTTCACCAGGGAAAGAGTTCTCCTGCCATCCACCACAGGTCTTCTGAGCCTTTTGTTGTTCCTGAGCTCACCAGTGCATTCTTGATTTTTAAGACTGTACCCAATAGTTGATTTGGCCACACCTAATGTTTTTTTTTTTGTATCTCTCTGCTCTCTGATGAGTTTGTTTTGGTTGTTAAGTTGGCTTGCTTCACTGATAGTGACAGAACCTCCAGAACATTTACCTGTATGACACACAGCAGGCCACGGAACAGGAGTCAACGGTCCAATTACTTTTGGTGGGGGAGCAGAAATGAAAAGTCCTGCAATTCCTACACCATTTACCCGATTTACATGCAAATTCCCTTAAATGAAAGAATACATTTTGAGCTCTTATTATGTAATTTAATCTCCAATATACTGTGAGACAGCTAAAATAACTATAACTCTGTCACTGTCCAAATATTTATGTACCTGACTATATAGTTACTATGGTAACAGCTCAGTCCAACAAGGAGTGCTAAATTTAGCGTTCAGCCAATGAGCAACTAGCTATAGCACACAGGCATTTATTGTAGCCAAACCTTTTCTTTCTGGAAAGTTTTTAAATCAACTCAAATCATGGAACAGGAACAGTACTTATCTGGAATACTTACAAACCTTAGGGTGTATAAGCCATGCTCAGATTTCTCATAAAAAATATTTCTTTTTTATTTCCTTAAAAATCTGGGTACACTGTATATATAAGGCCTTTTAAACCACTGTACAATGAATATAACTTTATTCAAAACCTCAAAAACAAAAGCATTTAATTAAAGTCAACAAACATCTTCGGTAACGGCTGAATCCTGTTTAGGATGGTGGATCCGGACTAACACTGGGTGTGAGGCAGGAGGACTGTATGAGACACATTCACAAACAATTTAGATTCAAGATTCTTTTATTACCACACAATGATGTTGGTGTATTGGGTTCAGTACAGCTCAACATTCAACAATAAATAGTACATAGTACACTAAATAAAGTGTAAGACAAGAAAACAGGACAACACGTGCATGAAATATGCATTAATACTGAATCAGTGCAAATTTCGCTTTAGAGTAAATGTGCAAAAAGTTGCAGTAGTATATAGTGTTGTGAAAAGGTATTTGCCTACGATTTCTTCTGTTTTTGTGTATATCTCATACTAAATGGTTTTTAGATCTGCAAACAAAATACAACATAAAACAAAGGCAACCTGAGTAAATACACAATACAGGTTTTATTTATTTATTTTATTGAAGCAAAAAAAGTTATCGAACACCCATCACCCACATGAAAAACTAACTGCCCCCTTAAACTTAAAATCTGGTTGTACCTTTAGCATCAATAACTACAATCAAACGCTTCTGATAACTGGAGATCAGTCTTTCACTTACTTCAAGGACTAGGATTTACTCCTATGCTTTGGATCACTGTCTTGCTGTTAATCCAGTTGTGCTTGAGTTTCAACTTACAGACTGAAGACTGGACATTCTCCTGTAAGATTTTCTGATACAGAACAGAATTCATGTTTCCATCAATTACTGCAAGTTGCCCAGGCCCTGAAGTAGCAAAGCATCCCCACACCATCACACATTTTGTAGAATTCTGTGTTTGGTTTACACCAGATGTATCGAGACCTCCGTCTTCCAAACAGTTCCACTTTCGACTCATCAGTCCACAGAACATTCTCCCAGGATTATCAAGGTGTGTTTTGGCAAAATTCACATGAGCCTTAATGTCCTTTTGAGTTATTAGTGGTTGTCACCTCACTACTCTCCCATGGAGGCCATTTTTCCCCAGTGTCTTTCTGATAGTGGAGTCATGAACAGTGACCTTTATTGATGTATGAGAGGCCTGTAGGTTCTTTGATGTTGTCCTTGGCTCTTTTCTGACTTCCTGGATGAGTCGGTACTGTGCTCTTGGAGGAATTTTGGAAGGGCGGCCACTTCTGGGAAGGTTCACTACTGTGCTGAGTTTTTCCATTTGGAGATGATGGTTCTTGCAGTGTTCTTTGGAGTCTCAGAGCCTTTGAAATAGCTTTGAACCCCTCCCCAGACTGATGTATTTCTATCACCTTCTCCTAATAATTTCTGGAATAATTTTGGCATAGTGTGTTACTGGGTAAGACCTTTTAACCAACTTCATGCTGTTGAAAAAGTTCTATTAAAGTGTTTATTTGCTTGAACAGGGTTTGCAGTAATCGGGCCTGTTGTGTCTAGTCCAGCGGACCCCCATTATGAATGCAGTTTCGTAGATTTGCGGAATTAGTAACTATGGGGGGAAAATACATTTTCACACAGGCCCAGTTGATACTGGATAACTTTTTTGCTTCAATAAATAACTATCATTTAAAAACTGTATTTTGTGTTTACTCAGGTTGTCTTTGTTTTATATTAAATTTTGTTTGAATTTCTGAAACTATTTAGTATGAGAGATACACAAAAACAGAAGAAATCTGATTTTCACACCACTGTAGATGAATTGAAACCAGAAACAGCAGTAGTGACTGGAGTTGATGTGTAACAGCAATGAGTATACAACAAGACCATTAGAATTAGGAGGACAGATATAACAATGCAGTTCAGTTTGTGCAGAAAAATCAACAAACAAACAAACAAAAGAAAACATTATGGCAGTATAGCGATTAAGAGACCCAGGGACTTTTCACCAGTATCTGAACAGGAGATATGAGTTGAGTTTTCTCTAGGCAAGAAGGAAGGAGACTTTTTCTAAAGCAGTGGAACTCCATACAGTCAGCAAACGGACATCACAATTACTACCATGTAATTGAATAAAATGACTTAATTTATCATTCTTCCATGTCACTGTAAACGGTCGAGAATGGCCAAAGCAACAAAAGTTTATTATAATATTGTTTTGTCAGTCATCATCAGTTCTGTTCAGTGACAAAATGTCTTCAAGATTAAACCAAAAGTCCAATAATCATAACTTACCGTTATGAGAGGTCATCTATTAAGGTTTAAAAATATACATTTGCACTTGTTACAGTAAAATCCATATCCACTATAGCACAAACACATACTATAGAATTTAAATAAACAGTACAAAAAAAAAATCTAAATCAAATCATAACTGACCTTGCATAAATAACACCATTTATTTACATTTTAAATGCAAGGTCAATTGTGTTTTGATATTTTCTTATTGGTTGTTTTTTGGTTGGTTTTATTAACTTACGTACTAAATAAACATAAATAAATAACTTACCATTTAGTCATTTAAATTTTCTAGGTACACTATTTGACAGTTTTCTAAAGAAATTGGCTGGTAGGTTGTTCCAAGCTTCCTGGCGAACTTGCTACAGTTTTTCTACAGTTCTACAGGGTTGGTTCCTTAATATGGTCCATTAGATAATATAATACAAACTCAGTTTCTCTGTAACATATATAAAAAATAATAATAATTACCCTTAGTAATTTAATAAATTGTGCACTTTAGATAAGAAAAAAAATGTTGTGCAAACCATAGCCTATTTTGAACTACTTTTTTAAAATCATGGTTTTGGAAAATGGGAGCACAGAGTTCTCTCAATCAGCTCAATTCGACTATATTAATCAAGATATCTGAAGAACCCGAATTAGGGTTTTTAAACATATTTACTTATTTTATGGGAGTTCTTAATGCTAAAGTATTGCCAGAGGTTCACATATAGTATGTAGTGTTTAGTGTGTTTAAATCGAACCCATTTGCCCCGTCTTTGTGGTTAGTTTCAGTAAGTGAGGAACTCCTTTGAAACTGCACAAATAAACCCAGCTGCAGAAACCGAAAGAAGATGCTGTCTGAGCTGCTAAAATGACCTATGTGGCAAAAACCTAGCTGAACTGCAATAAATAGACAATGTGTTCTGGATATCTGTACACACAATGTTTTAAAATAGTTATTTACATTATTATTTCATAGTATATTTAGCATTGATTCAATGCTGACTGATGATTTCTGCTTTCGTCTTCAGTTAGTTTCGAATGTGCTATTTGTAGCTATTTTTTACTGCATGCATTTTCCACAAATTTTCTCCCTAAATTACTCATGGCCAGTTAGGAATCCCCTGTCATACACAGCTACCGACCAGGGAACGTGAAGGCTATCACATGATACCTCTGAGAAACCCAGCTGACCACATCTTTTCAAACTGCTGCTCATTCAACACTAGGCGCACTATCATCCCACTTCTACAGGCATACCATGATTGGCTAGTGTTGCTGTGATCGATAGTGGAGAGAGAGAGAGAACATCACCCCTCTTTCTGTGAGAGCATGGAAACTTTTGCTCTCTCGGACTCCCAGCCACAGATAGCTGTGGCATCATTGGGATTCGACTTGCGAGGTGAACGCTTTTCTGTTGCCCCACTCGGGAGCCCTGTATTTCTAACTATTTCTATAAGTAGTTTAGATGAGTAAATTCTGAACTATGTCCCTGGAATACAACAAAGATTTGTAAAGATGCCTAACTGCTAGCACTCATAAGATGCTAGATTTACATATCTTATATACTGTGAGTCTGGCATAAATTGTAAAACAATCTGTAAAAATATTTTGATAGCAGCAAAGCTGCAGCGGAAAACACATTTGCTGACTTATTTAAGTGCATTTGCAAAAACTATGTTCGACTGACATCTGGATGCTTCTTAGCTCAGCAATTTAAGCATTGTAGTGCCTTTAATAAGTATTCATCCCCTTGACCCATACCACATTTTGGAGTGTTACATCCATAATAATGATGCATGTCAAGGTCTGGGATATATTAGACAGTAAGTGAACAGTTGGTTCTCACAGTCGACATGATGTATGTGGGAGAAATAGGTAGATTTAAAGACCTTAGTGACTTTGACAAGGATCAAATCCCTATGGCCAGACGACTGGGTCAACAAAGTCTATCCTGTCTGGTCTGAAAAGAAAATTTTAATGATGGTTATGGGAGAAATGTGTCCCAACCCACAGTGCATCGCACCCTGCTGCGTATGGAGCTGCATATGCCGCAGACTGGTCAGAGTGTCCATGCTAACCCTTGTACACAATTGAAAAACAACAGGCCTACAATGGGCAGATGAGTGGCCGAACTAGACCTTGAAGCAATAGAAGAATTTTCTTCATATTTTCTTTTACATCGCGTGGAAGGCTGGGTACACATGCGTCGTTTACCTGGGGAAGGGATGGCACCAGGATGAACTATGGGAAGAAGACAAGCCGGAGGAGGCAGTGTGATGCTCTGGGCAATGTTCTGCTGAAAATCCCTGGGTCTTGTCATTCGTGTTGATGCCAATTTGACCTAAACATTGTTGCAGACCGAATACACCCTTCATGGCAGTGGAATTCCATGATGGCAGTGGCCTTTTTCAGCAGGATAATGCGCCCTGCCACACTGCACACATTGTTCAGTAATGGTTTGAGATACATGACAAAGAGTTCAAGGTGTTGCCCTGGGCTCAATACGATCAAGCAAAGATCTGAATAGATCTGCTACTAACATCTTAGTGCCAGATACCACAGGGTACCATCAGAGGTCTTGTAAAGTCCATGCCTCTGTGGGTCAGAGCTGTTTTGACAGCACACAGAAGACCAACAGCATATTAGTCAGGAGGTGATAATCTTTTGCCACATAAGTGCATGTCTTGAATCTAAACAAAACAAAAACCCATATATTCAAAGTGGGATGAAAATACAGTTTGCAAAATTATTTACAAAAAATAAAAGTGTGAAACTGACTGCCTAAGTATTCACCCCCATTGCTCTGAAAACCCCGAATTCTGGTTCTCCCGGTAAGTATGACAAGTCACATACACCTAGAACTTTCATAAACAAACAGCATCATGAAGACAAAGGTCTATCAAAACAAGTTCTGGAAATGTTCAAGAAAAGAATCAATCTGGGTTTGGTTTTATATATATATATATATATATATATATATATTAATATATATATATATATATATATATATATATATATATATATACACACACACACACACATGGGTTTAATAGGGCTCCATGGCATTTTAAATATATATACTGCTCAAAAAATAAAGGGAACACTTAAACAGCACAATGTAAGTCCAAGTGTTCCCTTTATTTTTTGAAAAGTATATATATTTAAAATGCCATGGACCCCTATTAAACCCATTATTTAAAAATGAAAAGAACATGGTACAGTCATGACAGTGCCTACAGGAGGCTGTCCACCAAAAGCCAATGACTGGGTAAAGAAGGCGTTAGTGAGAGAAGCAACCGAAGAGGCCAAGGATAACTCTGAAGAATCTGGAGAGATGGAGAACTGTGAATGTGGAAGATGGAAAATAGAAATGTGCAAGAAGCCTTGAAAAGACCATCCCCACAGTGAAACATGGTGGTGGCGGCATCATGTTTTGAGGATGCCTTTCATCAGCAGGGGCTCTAAAACTGGTCAGGGCTGAGATGGATGAAGCCAGATACAAAGGAATCCTAGAAGAAAATCTGTTTCTGAGGTGGTGGTTCACCTTCCAATAGCACTATGACCATAAGCATACTGCCATAGCGACCAATATATGTTTGTTTTTTAAAATGAACCTTTATGCCACAATAAATCTATTGTGCAAATATTTTAGACATGTTTTCTTATATAAAATGGCTTAATATCGCAATTAAGTCAGTTTGTAACAGTACAAAATGTCGAAAAGTTCAAAGGGGTCAATACATATGCAAGGCAATGCATATCAATGCAATTTAACTATCAATGGGCTCCTCAAAATATTACAGACAGGTTTACTACAGGCAGCATAATTGTGCTTAACCTGTCATTTTGCAGGATAGTTTCAGAACATATCCTTTCATCTGAAGAGTGCTTACAGATCATAACAGAGGCAATCTGTTCTCCTTCAACAAGACCTGGTGCATTAGGGCACACGTCTCTTAGCGTTCTCCTGTTTGCAGTAGGGGTGTAATGCAATTCCATTATCTTTATTTGCATCTGTGTCTGTATAGTGCTCAAAATATCTGTTTTCTTATTCAGAGTTAGACGAGCATTGGGTGTGGTCTATGACCTACATTTGTTTATGTTAACTTTGCCAGATGTCCTGTGCAAAGCTTTCTATGTTCAGTTTACTATGACTAAGTAAGTAAGCTAATTATATTTCAAAGCAATGAAGTCTTTTTCAAATCAAGAATTATTATTATCTATGCTACAACAATAACCATCTAATAATATTTGACCAGATTTACTTCAGTTTTGCTGTTTGTTATATTCTAGAACGGTCAGAAACGTTCACTGGACATGTCATCAGATCATCTGTGATAAAGTGTTTCTGACAGTCACAATTGGTTGCCAGGTGCAGCGGTAATGTCCACATATTGCAGGTTTAGACGGCAAATCATAAATGCACAACACTGTTAAGTTGTTCCAAGAAAAATATTGAGAAAAACATACATTTGAATATTTTGGGCTAGTTTCAAGTTTTTTTGGGTTTGGGATTTAGTAAAAACCTGTAAAAACCTCTGGTGTAATCCTAGTACGAATGCACACACCTAGTCTGAAGTTTTGTAAATCAATTAAAAAAAAAAAATATTTCGCCTTTTGTTCAAATTTGTATTCATATTTGGTTACAACCCCAGTTTGAAGTAATTTATTGTTCTCTGGCTTTGAAGTGTCAATGATTCTTCCATCCAGACACTGGTCTTTGTTTTGCATGACACATCACGAGCCATGTTATGAAATATTCTTCTGCAAGTAGTATTTTAATAGAAGGTAAGCTACATCTTGTAGCTTTAAAGTGGTATTCAAGTCAATTATGAATAAATTGTTAGCATGTAAGAATAATCTGTGCCAATGGAGGGCACTAGTGTCTTTTGTGAAACTATGGAAGGTAAGATATTTGAGGTGTTGCCCTAACCTCTGTATAATGTGTCGGTGGTGTCAAAGAAAATAACTGTTTTATAGACACAAGTGTGTTAGGTCTTCGTCCAAGGTAGGTGAGCAACAGGAGGGTTATTTAGATTTTTTTTGTCACAGCATGACTCAATACTGGCATCGTCTGAGAGAAGACTTGCCTTCTTTATCTCCTTCCTCTGCATCCTCCAAAGTCACCGAAATTGGATGGGGAGATTTTCTGGAAAAGGTGAAAAAAAAGAAAAGCACAAAGAGATTTGTATAATCTTATTAAAAAGGAAAAGAAAATCTGAGAGTTACATAATTAATGCTATACTGTACCAGTGTATATACAGTCCCCATTGAAACTATGGGAACAGCAAGACCAAAAAGGATAAAACAGCATGAAGACCAGAGAAAAGCAAGCCATTTTGAAAAAATGCCGAAAAAAATCTAATCACAGAACACACACAAAAAAAACAGGGGAAAACAAAAAAAAAAATTTAAATTATTTTAAAAAAAAAAAAAAAAAACAGTGGCCAAAAAAAAAAAAACCAAAAAAAAACCCAAAAAGGAAAACAACAGCATTTGACAGAAACGTTGTGAGCACTGTGAAGAAAAACCCAAAAACAACAGTCAGTGACGCCACCAAAAACTCTACAGGGCAGGGGTGAAGGTATCAAAATCCTCCAATGAAGAAGACTTTGAGAGTAGAAATATCGAGGCCATACCACAAGATGCAAACCACTCATCAGCAGTAACTATCAGAAAGCCAGATTGGCCACAAAAGTTCTGGAACCAAGACGAACCTCTACTCTTTTCTCCAGAAAGAAAGG
The DNA here is from genome assembly GCA_012411365.1 of Ameiurus melas. Taxonomy (NCBI): domain Eukaryota; kingdom Metazoa; phylum Chordata; class Actinopteri; order Siluriformes; family Ictaluridae; genus Ameiurus; species Ameiurus melas. The sequence continues at coordinate 14,301,644 of CM022765.1, read as the reverse complement.
ATTTCCTCATGATCCAAAACATACAAGCTCATCTGTGAAACATGGTGGAGGTAGTGTTATGGCTTGGGCTTGCATGGCTTCTTCTGGAACATTTTCACTAATCTTTATTGATGATTAACTCATGATGGTGGCAGCAGAATTCATTCAGAAGTCTACAGGAACATTTTGTCTGACAATTTACAGAGAAATGCATCCAAATTTATCGGGTGGAACTTTATCATGCAGCAAAACAATGATCCAAAACACACTGCCAACTCAATAAAGGACTTCAGCAGGGGGAAAGTGGAAGGTTTTAAACTGGCCAAGTCAATCACCAGACCTTAGCGAACTGAGTAGCATTTCACCTCCAGAAGAGGAGACTGAAGAGAGAACCCCCCGAAACAAACAACTGATAAAGACTGCAATAGAATCCTGGAAAAGCAACACAAAAGAAGAAACCCACAGTTTGGTGATGTCAGTGAGTCGCAGGCTTGATGCAGTTATTGCAAGCAAGGGATATGCAACCAAATATTAAGTATTATTTACTTTCATTTAACTCAAGGCTTATGTGTTCCTATACTTTTGCTCATCTAAAAATAGGGTGGTCTGATACAAACAGTTCGATGTTTTAAGTTGTTTAACACCTCTAGATGAAAACACCAGAAAATAAAAACTGAAATCCTAAACTCTCGTCTCATATCCATCTTTTTTATCTCAAACCCAAATATCTTTGGTGTAGAGCACAAACAAATGAATTGGCCTTGCCGTTCCAATAGTTTCAGAGGGGACAGTAAATGTGACATTGTAAGCAGAAAACATAATACTGTGCTGTAATACTATACTAGTTTTTCCACCATACTAAGCATGTACCTGTCTCCGCTCTGTGTGATAAGCCTCCTACATGTCTCCATCTGCACATCCAGGCCCCTCTTCATACTGCACATCTCCATGTACTCATGTAGGTGCCTGTTCATATCTGATTTTGCTGTTGCCAGCTCCAGCTGTGGAAAGACAGCAAATGAATTGGTGTAGGACACACATCGAATATTGAAGCATAGAACATTACTATGTAGATAAATAAAAACAAACAGATACATGCGAATAAAGATATGCACAAAATCCTAAGACTGAGGTAGCCTTTTTAATCTAGTCAAGTCTGTTAATGTACTTGGTAGTGATGCTGCTACCCCAGCATGCAACAGCATTAAAGATGGCACAGTAGTGGCTCATCTATAGGGGCTGGTGGATCAGAGTCACGTGACGTACACCATATGGCCAAAAGTATAAGGGACACCTGACCATTACAGGTGCTTCTGTTGCCATAAATTTGGAAGCACAAAAGTGTCTAGACTATCTCAGTACGCTGTAGCATTACAGTTTCCCTTCACTGGAACTAAGAGGCCCCAAACGTGTTCCAGTATGACACAAAGTGCACAAAGCGAGCTCCATGAAGACATGGTGTGTTAAGGTTGGAGTGGAAGAACCTGAGCGTCTTCACAGAGCAAAATGCAAAACCTGGACCTGGAGTTCTGGTAGGGAATGAACTTTTGTTACAGTATGGCTAATTTCCCTGAAATATTGAAAACAACGAGTCTCATGTTGCCTGTATGTACAGTATGTTTTAGTTTTCAATATAGAAAACGCTTTAAGAATGTAATTGTTTTCCATGTCTTTAAAAAATGGTGTTACAGAAATTACGTTTCTTACACAAAGGAAAGGGACGATATGAAGGTCTTGGATCCTAAAAACACTGAACCATTCCTTCTTGAGATACCATGCTACCAAGAATCCTGGATGGATGGACAACTCAAAAACATAACAGCTTCACCACTCTGTGGCAGAAGCGCAAAAAAGAAAAGAAAAAAAAAAAAACCTTACAATAACTCTGGGATTTTCTTGGCTTCATCCAACTACTGAAGCCATGATCCGCAAAGAGTACAAATCTCATTGTCAAAAAGTATTGATCAAAAGAATGGTACAAAAGAATTTACAACACATTAGTTGTACCTTGGAACACTGTGAAGGCTTTCATCAACAAGTGGAGAAAATAGGGCAAGACAGTGACATTACCTAAAACAGGATGTCCCTCCAAAATTGATGAAAGGACAAAAATAAAAACTTATCAAGGAGGCTGTCAAGAGAACTACAGCAACGTTAAAGTTGCAGCAGAAATACCTTCTTCAGGGTCGCGAGGAAACCTGGAGCCTATCCCAGGGAGCATCGGGCACAAGGCAGGGTACACCCTGGACAGGGTGTCAATCCATCGCAGGGCACAATCACATACACAATCACACACATTCATACACTATGGACACTTTGGACACGCTAATCAGCCTACCATGCATGTCTTTGGACTGGGGGAGGAAACCGGAAACCCGGAAACCCCCGCAGCACGGGGAGAACATGCAAACTCTGCACACACAGTCTTATGAGACCCAGGGAGAACTTTTTCGGCATAATTCTATAAGATTTGTCTGATGCAAAAACGGCTTATGACCCAAAGAACACCTTACCCATGGTGAAGCATGGTGGTGGCAGCATCATGTTATGGGGCTGCTTCTTTTTTGCTAGGACGGGATCATAGATAGCTCCAAATACCAATCTATTCTGGCTCAAAACCTGCAGGCCTGTGTTATACTTTCAGCATGATAACGACCCAAATCTCAAATCCAAGTCAACAAAAGAATGGCTTCAGGAGAAGAAAGGTCAGCGTTTTGGAAAGGCCCAGTCTATATCTAAATCGAAATCCTGTAGAATGATTTGGAGAGGGCTGTGCACAGGAGATCTCTTCATAATCTTTTGCAAGGAAGAGTGGAATAAAATTGCCAAATAAAGCTAGGTAGATTTTGAGTGTTGTCACAGCCTTTGCCAGACATTAATCAGAACAAGTAAGTATTTTCTTGTGCCAGTCTCAAAACTGGTGTGATAAAAAATAAATAAATAAATAAATAAATAAATAAATAAATAACTAGTGTATATCTATTGTTTCCACTTTCTTCATATGAATTCAGAACATAACACACACCGAAAGCACTTACCTCAATCTGGTCTATGGTCTCTTGATATTCCTTCTCACGAGACTTGAACATAGACTCTGTGTCCTTTATCACAGTCTCTATGGACTCATCCTGCTGTGTAAAAAAAAAAAAGAACAGCATAGCTGTATTCTGGAATTAGCTGACATAATATGCTAATATAAAACCACTGTTAAATTGAAAATTAACCAGTTTAAGGCCTGTCTATACTAAGGCATTGATCATTTGTTTTTTTTTACATTTGGCTCAATATTTAAGACTACATAACATTGACGGAACATCATGCCTTATACTGTATATTTCATTAGAAAATGATGATTTATCATAACAATATAGCACAACATCTGCAATCCTTGTAGACGTATAACCAAATCTACACCATGCTCGCTCGTAAGGCCAGCCGGAGGTATTAAAAGCTGTGTACCTCTCCATTACTGTCCACAGCTAATGTGCATCCTGGGAAATCTCCCCAGAGCAGTAATGTTTCTTCTGTTTCTTCCCATGCCAGACTATCACAGTCATCCTCAAACTCACAGTCATGACTACAAAACACACACACATACATTACATTACCAGGCCATTACAAGTTCAAATCAATATCAAAAGATGAGACGTGACTACTGAGAATCAAAGTACAGAGAATCTGAAAATACATCTTATAATAATTTTTCCATGAGAAAAATGTTGCTCTGTGTCACCAGATTATTGAATCTTGAGACAATTTCATATCATTTAACTGATTCAGTGCTCTGGCTCAAGCCAACTGATGGAGGTTATCTTGTGCTTAAAGTGTTTGAGAGTGTAACTTGATTCCGCACACTGATGCATTTCCTTGTGAAACAGGAAGTCAGAGAGGGAGTGTGACAAAGGGCTTTAGAAGCCAATAGCGTTTGAGATACTCTACACCTCTATACATTACAGAGGAGGTTTCCAACCACCATGCCTTGGATTGGTACAGGGCTATGTATATTTTATTTATTTATTTTTACAGGCCCACTGCAATTTTCCCCTTTAAAAGAATACTGTATAATACAAGGCAAATCAGTAAAATAAATCAGTATCGAGAAAAGATACATCTGGCATTAAACATTAGCAGTCTGTATAGGGTTTGGTAATTAATGTCAGGTCATACAGCATTATGGGATCATACCACAATTTTTGGTAGGGTAGGCATAATGAAGGTACAAGTTTTACAATATTTTTTAAGGTAATTAATCAATTATGTTTTGGAGAGCCCCACAGATATATGCTTTTTGCTGAATTTTGCAGAAAACCTCCGTGCGATCGTCATTGAACTATTCTTTAAAGCTCAATGAATACTTCGCCTATTGTTCTGTATTAGTATTCGTTTGACTGTAATACCTGGTAAATTTGAATAATGTATACAGTTTGTCTACAGTTACGTCTCTAATATGGATTAAATTAACCTTGTTGATTTAAAGAAGATCTATACAAAGCTCCCAAACAGAGTGGAGTAATGATCTGGTGTGCAGTCAAGTGCCTATCCTTTTGAACATGTCATGCATAGCTTACAAATTCATGGGTAAGGGACCTGCAGATCTACTAGAAGTAATAACGTGATAACAGTTATTTGAACCTATACATGCCGTGTTAAAGTGTCTTCGTTTAATAATTCAATTTAATAACGGTGATACATCAGTTTGTCAACTTCACTGAGAGGTCGATCAAAACAGGTCACTACACAATTCCCACTGAAGTTACTAACCTCATACAGACGCAGCAATGGGAAGTTTGTCTCAGATGCTCAAACACTTACAGTTGGTTGAGCATCCTCTGCATTTCTTCATTAATCGGATTGGTCAATGAGCCACACAGCTCCGCCTCTTTGTTCATGCCCTCCTCGTTCTCAGAAATGTTGACCTCACCATGGTTGGGCTTATTGGTCTGTGTGGCCTGTTTGCAATGACAGCGGGTCAGTGTTGAGGGAGGTGTAGCCACCTGCTAATATGAGAAAGGGACTTTGATTTGACCTGATAATTCCTACACAAAATAAAATAAAGAAGGTCAAATTTACAGTACAATTCAGAAATATTCAGAAAATAACCTTGTTTAGACAAAATTTTTATACTACTAAAGCAAACACCATGAGGTCACAATATCGATCCTGCAATAGACTGGTCCAATTCAAGGTGTATCCCTGCCTTGCACCTAGTATTCCTGGGATAGACTCCAGATCTATTATTTCTATCTATGAAAGAATGTTTAAATATATATTTTTTCTCTAAAACCATTAAGAGACACCACAGTTCATGTATCATGTAGCCTTATTTTTGCACATATTAATAATGTTCTGTAAAATGAACAGTTCTTGGACACACAACACACATATTTCTGTGTACTGTATGTGCGAAATCACATAATAAACCAAATCACGAATTAAACCCTGTGGAATGTTACATACAGTACACAATACAAAATACATTTTATATACACATACACCATGTGAAAAACCAGCCAAAGACCATGGAAAGAATTTTACTGATAAATTGTGGTTATTTTGATTATTCCTTGCTCCTGAGTATGACTTAAGGGTGCACTCCAACGCCATTATTTGTATCTGTATCTGTTTAGTGCTCCAAATATCTGTATATGCATTCGGATTTGAACTGAAAGTGGGTGTGTTCTAATTTTTGTTTCTTTACATTTATTAAATGTGAACCCCTTATGCCCTGGAAACACTGGAAAATGCTAGGGAAAAAAGACAGGGTTGCGGGCAAAAGATGTTAGTTTTCATTCACACAATATAAGAACAAATAGCAATTTGCAGAACATAACTTTATTCAACTCCTGTGTTTCTACAGTTCCTCAGCTACATCACTTGAGTTCATAATTGCTCTCAACCGGACATCTTTCTCTGGACTTTTCTGGCACGTTTTCTATTGAATGTCACTGAAAAAGTGAGCTAACTTAATGTCTTTCAAAACATGTACTGTATATCTTTCCCAAATCAGTAAACTATTGATTATAGTTAACAAAAATAGCAATCGAATAATATTTGATCAAATTTATTTTTGCGTTTGTTACATTCCAGAAAGATCATAATAAATAACTGGACAGAATGCACTAGGAAGCTGGGACAGTTATGCTGCGGGTCAAACTGGGGTCCTTTAACCAGCATTAAGTACTGCAGATAAGATATCGTGTCTGTCTGGACCATAATCTTCTTCACACTTAAAAGTAACCTAATGAACTAATCCACCATAACATTAAAACCTGCCATTCATCTTGAATTTCCCCTTGGGGATCAATAAAGTATGTATGTATGTATGTATGTATCTATCTATCTATCTATCTATCTATCTAAAACTACAGACAGGTGACATGAATATTGTGAACATTGATTATCTCATTACAAAGGCACCTGTCAAGGGGTGGGATATATATTGAGCAAGAAGCCAAGCCAGTGGAGGCAGTGTGATGCTCTTGGCAATTTTCTGCTGAGAAACCTTGGGTCCTGCCATTCATGTGGATGTTACTTTGACACGTACTACCTACCTAAACATTGTTGCAGACCAAATACACCCATTCATGGCAACGGTGTTACCTAATAGCAGCGTCCTCTTTCAGCAGGATAATCCGCCCTGCCACACTGCAAAAACAGTTCAGCAATGGTTTGAGGAATATGACAAAGAGTTGAAGTTAGTCTTCAAATTCCCCAGATCTCAATCAGATCGAGCATCTGTGGGATATGCTGGACAAACAAGTCCGATCCAAGGAAGCCCCACCTCGCAACTTACAGGACTTAAAGGATCTGCTGCTAACGTCTTGGTGGTAAATACCACAGCACACCTTCAGAGGTCTTGTGGCGTCCATGCCTTGACAGGTCAGAGCTGTTTTGGCCGAACAGGAGGAACCTACACAATATTAGGCAGGCGGTTTCAATGTTATGGCTGATTGGTGTATACTTTAGTTTTTTTTTTTATAAGGATAAAAATTTGCCATGTCTACTATAGTGCACATATTTATGATGCACAAAAAATTATTCAAATCATGTACTGTGCATCTTTTTATAATATAATACTTTTAAAGATTTTTTACCAAACCATGACAGCAGGGTTCAGGCTAATTGAGTAAAACACTGTCTAATCTACTCCTTAAAACCAAATCTTAACTATAATACACTTATTGCAAAGTAGATTGCCTAGTTGAGGCACACACACACACACACACACACACACACACACACACACACACACACACAGAGAGAGAGAGAGAGAGAGAGAGAGAAATAGTAAAGGCAAACATAAGCAAGGAGAATGTACAATAGGTGAAGAAAGGAAAAACTAACATATATAATGGATGCATGAAACACCACCATGATATAATGATGCGTTGATGGATTTTATTTATTGGTATTTTTGTGAAATGTCTTAATAAGCAGGGGCATTAGTTGGACTGTGAAATACTACTTAGTACATCTTATCATGCAGAGAGTTTTACTTACGGTGCTGTAAAAATCATACCATTTTAGAGATTGATGTTTTTTGGTTTTTTTTCAAATCCTGTGTTATATTGATACCTGGAAGATCTGAGTCATGTCCTCACAGTTCCGTTGCTGGGCTACATCGCACAGGCGTGCAGTGATGTCAATCCTTCGGCATATGTCCATGTCTACCTTCATGGCCTTCTCCTGGATCTTACTGTCCAACTCTGAGACGTTCTGAAGGGAATTAGAGAAATCAGAAGAGAAATGAATTAGCAAACTATGCAAATAATGCAAATAATAATAATAATAATAATAATAAAACCACAGCATATTCTGTATTATTTTAAGTTATTTTTAAACTACAATAAACTGTAAATTATATTTTCAAAATATATGTTTTAAATTAATATAATAATTAACTCACACTGCTCATCAGGCCCTTGAAGACGATGAGCTCTGCCTTCAACTGCTTTACTCGGAGAGCAAGCTTATCCTGACACATCTCGCTCATGTACAGGTCCTAGAGACATACAGTTAATCTATATTGACATATTCCAGTCATGAAAGATAGAAGGATAAAATGCTTTTCTACACATAGAGAACATTCTTAGTCTTAAATGTTAATGATTTTGACCTTGTTGTAGCCCATTCCGCATATCTACATTCACGTGACACATCTTTGAATAGTATCTAGAATGTGAAATGCAAGTTCGTGTGGTTACACATCTTTTTCTAAAGCACAAACATTATGCAAAAGCCTTTAAAAAAATGTTCTGGATTTAATAAGTCCAGATTAAAGGTGCATTTATTTACTCTGGCTTTCAGGGGCACATCTAGATATGTTAAACAACATAAACCAGAACTTTTTGTATTTGATCATGCAATTTTTAGTTGAGCAAAAGTAAAGGAACAGGTAAGTCTTGAATTAAATGAAAGTAAATAATACTGAATATTTGGTTGCATATCCCTTGCTTGCAATAACTGCATCAAGCCTGTGACTCACTGACATCACCAAACTGTTGCTTTCATAATTTGTGATGCTTTTCCAGGATTTCACTACAGCTACTTTCAGTTGTTGTTTGTTTCAGGGGGTTTCTCCCTTCAGTCTCATCTCCAGGATCTGAAATGCTACTCAGTTGGCTAAGGTCTGGTGATTGACTTGGCCAGTCTAAAACCTTCCACTTTTCCCCCCTAAAGAAGTCCTTTGTTGAGTTGGAAGTGAGTTAATGTATCTGTAAACCTCTGAATTCATTTTGCTGCTATCATCATGAGGTCCATCATCAATAAAGATTGGTGAGAATGTTCCAGAAGCAGTCATGCAAGCCCAAGCCATGGCACTACCTCCACCATATTTCACAGATGAGCTTGTATGTTTTGTATCATGAGCAGATCCTTTCTTTCTCCTCACTTTGGCCTTTCCATCACTTTAGTTGAGGTTCATCTTGGTTCCAGAACTTTTGTTATTACTGCTCTCGAAGCTCGAAGTCTCCATTGAACGGTGGATTGTGATCCCTTCCCTGCCTTTTCCTGTGAAGTTTATTGGTGATATCACTGACTGTTGTTTTTGGCTTTTTCTTCACAGCTCTCACAATGTTTCGGTCATCAGCTGCTGCTGTTTTCCTTGTTCTATGTCAGCTTGTTAGTACAGCAGTGCTTTCTTTCTTTTTCAGGATATTCCAAATAGTTGTATTGGCTATGCCCAATGTTTGTGCAATGCCTCTGATCAAACTGCTTTAAAATAGTATGCTTTTTTTCCCCCATAGCCAGCTCTCTGATCTTCATGTTGGCTTTTCTCTTTTAAACAGCAAATACAGTCTAAAGTCTAAAACCAAGAGTACTGTAGATGTTCAACCCTGGAGGTGTGAGGTGTGTGCCCCCTAATACACCTTCATAATGTCAAAAGTGCATAGTCAAAAAAAAGGTGTGTTTTATCTTTTTGTTAACTTTTGACGTTTTAGTTTTGTAACTTGTTGAAGAAAGAGGAGCACTGGTGATATCAATGTCCGGTTTTCAGCACCCCTTTGTGGATGTATTATGTCAAAAAACACTCACTAAAGTGACAAAAGTTAGAGATGAATTAATGGACATTTATAACCGTGCAATTGAGTTGTCTGTTAAAGGTTAAACATCTTTAAATTGAGGCTTTTTTGCCCTCATTTCTGCCTGTCCAGTGAGGTTTTTTTTTTACTTGAACACTGAAATTCTTCATATTGTCAGTTTCCCCTGTAGGCAGCACACTGGAGAGCATGAGGGTGCACGCGTGCATGAGCAAGGTGCGTGAGCGTCCGCTCTTCGAATGTTGAGAACCATGACATTGTTTACCATGGACATGTGTGTTTGTTTTGGTTTTGTAGTGTCTTATCCCTGTTCTGTTATTGGTCATTGTTTGGAGGTGTGGCATTATTGTTTTCAGCTGCCAGCGTCATGAACATGGCTGACCAACCTTTCCACCTCTATTATGAGTGGGTGGACCGGGTAGCACCTGCAGCTCCGCTTCAGGTTCCGGCCAACGTGGTGGAGGTGGCACTGACCAGTATGGCTGAGGGCTGCTGGAAATAGGCTGCAAAAGCTAGGTCTCCAGGAAGCATTTTTCTGCTCAAAGGAATGCATCAAGAGCAGCTGGTGTAAGCACAAACTGCTACACAAGAAAGCCCCTGCGGAACTACAGCCAGAGGTCAATGTCCTGCTGAGCTCCAGCTGGAGATCCATGAAGCGGCCTTGCATGTCAAGCTCCAGCCAGAGGTCAACATGCCGACCTCAGAACCAGAGCTCAAACCTGAGACCCATGAGGTGGTCTCACCAGCCGAGCTTCAGCCAGAGGCCAACATGGCGACCTCAGAGCTCCACGAGGAGGTCTCACATGCTGAGCACCAGCCAGAGGTCAACATGGCGACCTCAGAGCTACAGCTTGAGACCCACGAGGAGGTCTCAGTCCTGAGCTCCAGCCAGAGGTCAACATGGTGACCTCAACCCCAGAGTTGCAGCCTGAGACCCATGAGTTTCAGCCATAGTTCCTGACCCAGGTCGAAGAGACGGCCAACTCAAGCTCTGCTCACGCCAAGTTCTCAACCCAGGTCAAACAGATGGTCAACCCAGGCCCTGCTCACGCCAAATTCCTGTCCAAGGTCAGTGCCGAAGTCAGTACATGGACAACCTCCAGATTGACAGTTCTTTTGTGTATCTTCCATTTGCGAATAATCACACCAACCGTTGTCACCTTCTCACCAAGCTCTTGGCAATGGTCTTGTAGCCCATTCCAGACTTGTGTAGGTCTACAATCTTTTCCCTGACATCCTTGGAGAGTTCTTTGGTCTTGGCCATAGTGGAGAGTTTGGAATCTGATTGATTGATTGCTTCTGTGGACAGGTGTCTTTTATACAGGTAACTCCCTTTAAGAGTGTGCTTGTTACCTGTATAAAAGACACCTGGGAGCCAGAAATCTTTCTGATTGAGAGGGGGTCAAATACTTATTTCCCTCATTAAAATGCAAATCCATTTATAACATTTTTGACATGCGTTTTTCTGGATTTTCTTGTTGTTATTCTGTCTCTCACTGTTCAAATAAATCTACCATTAAAATTATAGACTGATCATTTCTTTGTCAGTGGGAAAACGTACAAAATCAGCAGGGGATCAAATACTTTTTTCCCTCACTGTATGACCAACCAAGTTCTGCTCATGACCGAATCCGCTGACACAGCCAACCAAGTTCAGCCTGCAGACTCCACTGAGAACGTCGCTCTTCTTACCTGTTCTGCTGAGGACGTCGCTCTGCTTACCTGTTCCAATGAGAACATCGCTCTGCTTACCTGTTCTGCTGAGGACGTCACTCTACTTTCCTGTTCCGCTGAGGACGTCGCTCTGCTTACCTGTTCCGCTGAGGACGTCGCTCTATTTTCCTGCACCGCCGAGGACGTCACTCTGCTTTCCTGCTCCGCTGAGGATGTCGAACTGCTTTTCTGTTTCACTGAGGACGCTGCGCAGTCTCCTGGTTCAGCTGGGGACTTTTTGCCCAGGGGGCCAGGACCACCAATTGAGAGGAGTGTTTTGTGGCGCTCTGGGAGGAGCGCCCTTGGGGTGGGGGGTTGGGGGGTTATGTCACGGTTTCCCCTGTAGGCAGCACACTGGAGATCATGAGGGAGCGCGTGCATGAGCAAGGTGCGCAAGCGCCCGTTTTTTGAATGTTGATAACCGTGACATTGTTTGCCATGGACACGTGCGTTTGTTTTGGTTTTGTTCTGTCTCCTCCCTGTTCTGTTAATGGTCATTGTTTCGGGGTGTGGCATTATTGTTTTCAGCTGCCAGCGCTTAGCACTGATTGTTTGATATATATAGCACAAACCCAGTACACGGCACGGAGTATTCGACACATTAGATTAGTTATGTTCCTTGATAGATATAGTTATATAGTTAGTTTCACATTAGATTAGTTCATTTAGTCCACGCTGGTTTTTCCGCTCCCAGTTCATAGTCATAGTTCATTTTTCTTGTTTTGTGTCTTGACCTTGTTTTCTGTGACCACGACTTTGATTCCTGTTTTGCCCCATTTATGCCTATTTACCGATCAACCGACTCTTTGCTTGTCTTGACTACGTTTTGGATTACAAGTTGGATTTGTCTGCCTTTGTCTCCTTTAATAAATACGTCTTTTCCTGCACCTGCTTCCGTACTCAACTCCCTTACATCTCGGGACGTGACAAATATTCAGTATTCTTTTCTATTGTTAAACATTGGTTTTACAACACTCACTACATTTACATGGACAGCAGTAATCTAATTATTGACCTTATTCTGAATAAGACAATATTGTGATTAATGTGTTTACATGAGTTGCTTTTAGAATATTCCTTTCATGTTCCCGTTTTACATGTTATAGACCATAATTAGGTTAACAGCATACGTCATTACGTCACCGCGCCACGCCGTCCAACGCTCCCTCCCGAATGTCACGTATCGACATACAATTCGTCTTCGTTATGGTACCGTTTACAGTTTTGGGTGTTTCATTTAAAATTTTTACGACCGCTTCAAGTGCAGTTAATTATTTGTCATGCTATACGTGCAAATTGACGACTGCTTGAGAACTGTGGGCTGCGTCCCAAATCGCATACTTAACTACTATATAGTAGCTGAGGTACATGTATTTCGCCTACTATATAGACTACTATATATATACATGGTTTCGGACGCAGCCTTGCTCTCTTGTTTGCCGTAAAACACACTGCCCTGTGTGATCGTGTCCTGTTGCAAAATGCGGTCAAAACTCCCACACGACGTTAATAGTGTGATTAAGGTGTGTACATGTCCGTAATGCATACCGATAATGCGACTAAAAGAGAAATACTCTTAATTCGATTTGTGTTAACTTTGAGTATGACTTTAATCGGATTAAGGTAATTGAAAATTCTCTTGTATGTAACATTATTGATTGACAACACATAATGCATTTCTCCAAATACAACCAGTTAGCTCACTATTTAAAACCCCTCTGGACTCAAAATGTGATTTCTAAATTGCTAATTCTAGATGATTATGTATTTACCACAATATACGACAGATTATGTATTTACTGTTTGATCAAGATTATTATCATAGCACAAATTTGTGTGCTTGTAACAGGGATCTAACTTGACTAATGTTAGTTAGTCCAGCTGAATTGGACTACTGAAGAAGTAGAAGCCTTTATCTGTCACATAAACATTACAGCACAGTGAAATTCTTTTCTTTGCATATTCCACCTTGTTAGGAGGTTGGGGACAAAGTGCAGGTTGATGACAAAGAGGCCTTGATCAAGGGCCCAACAGTGGCAGCTTTGGCAGTGATGAGGCTTGAACACCAGACCTTCTGATCAGTAACCCAGAGTTTTAGCCATTGAGCCAGTGGAAAATTGCTACATAAAATTAGTCATAGCAGGCTTAACATTGTGTTAAAAGTCATATCTGATCTTATATTTTACCTCTTCTAGTTCTGCAATCTTCTCCTGTAGGTCCACTCTTACTGCATACTCCTCCTCCCACCTGTCATGAAAGAGGTAACATTTGAAGTATACAAATGTATAAGAATTCGGCATCAACGTGATTGTACTTTGTGTGTAGTCTATTTTTTTTTGGTGCACGTCTCCTGCTCAGATAACTTTCATGACAGTTTTACTTACAGCATTTACAGATGGCGCTGTGGCGACAACGTGCACGTGCAGCTTGAGAGCGCGCACGTGCACGTTGTCACCACAGCGCCATCTGTCGGCGGTACCGTAACAGGTATACTCCAGACAGAAAAGAATTTCTAGTTTAAATGCTGTAAGTAAAACTGTCCATACGCACTGATTGAAGTGCGCATGGACGCTAAAGCTGTGTCAAGTGTTGCCAGCTGTCGAGAGACTGGTTACTTAAACCCCTCGCATTGCTGTGCACATAGTGCGGCATTAACGTAAAGAGAAGACGATGGAATGTACAATGGTGCCATGTCGTGATGTTGCCACGCTCTGTCTGTCTGTCTGTTCTGTGTCCTTAGTTTGTACCCTGTCATAGTTGAGTGTTTGTGTCCTGTCATAGTTAAGAGAGTTTATGCTATGCCTAGTTGAGACTGTTGATGCCATGCCATAGCTAAAAGTGTTTAGGTTACACCTAGCTGCGGGTGTTTATGCTATGCCTAGTTAAGAGTGTTTGTGGCATGCCAGAGTTAAGAGTATCTATGTCATGCTCTAGTTATATGAGGTGTTCAAACTCTAGTTAAATGAGGTGGTCATGCTCTAGTTAAATGAGGTTTTCATGCTCTAGTTAGTTGAGGTGTTCATGTTCTAGTTAAATGAGGTGTTCATGTTCTAGTTAAATGAGGTGTTCATGCTCTAGTTAGTTGAGGTGGTCATGTTCTAATTAAATGAGGTGTTCATGTTCTAGTTAAATGAGGTGTTCATGTTCTAGTTAAATGAGGTGTTCATGCTCTAGTTAGTTGAGGTGGTCATGTTCTAATTAAATGAGGTGTTCATGTTCTAGTTAAATGAGGTGTTCATGCTCTAGTTAGTTGAGGTGGTCATGTTCTAATTAAATGAGGTGTTCATGTTCTAGTTAAATGAGGTGTTCATGCTCTAGTTAGTTGAGGTGGTCATGTTCTAATTAAATGAGGTGTTCATGTTCTAGTTAAATGAGGTGTTCATGCTCTAGTTAGTTGAGGTGGTCATGTTCTAATTAAATGAGGTGTTCATGTTCTAGTTAAATGAGGTGTTCATGCTCTAGTTAGTTGAGGTGGTCATGTTCTAATTAAATGAGGTGTTCATGTTCTAGTTAAATGACGTTTCATGCTCTAGTTAGTTGAGGTGTTCATGTTCTAGTTAAATGAGGTGGTCATGCTCTAGTTAAATGAGGTTTTCATGCTCTAGTTAGTTGAGGTGGTCATGTTCTAATTAAATGAGGTGTTCATGTTCTAGTTAAATGAGGTGTTCATGCTCTAGTTAGTTGAGGTGGTCATGTTCTAATTAAATGAGGTGTTCATGTTCTAGTTAAATGAGGTGTTCATGCTCTAGTTAGTTGAGGTGGTCATGTTCTAATTAAATGAGGTGGTCAAGCTCTACTTAAATGAGGTGTTTATGCTCTAGTTAAATGAGGTGTGTTTCCTGCCTCGTTTCTAGTTTAAGGAGAACTGTTTAAGTTAGTTAAATGTGGTCGAGTTTCCACACCCTGTTAAGTTTCATGCTCTCTGCTTGAGTTTGAGTGTTAGACCTGGTTTCCCGCCTCCTCGTGTGTTTATTTAAGTGGCAAATAAAGACTGCACCCCTGCGCTTACTTCCTGTCTCCAAGTCCTGTTTCATAAAAAGACCTTTATCAGGCTGATCAGACACAAAAGAGGAATTATTAGATTTGACATATTATTAAAATGTAGTACAATGTTTCTTGAATCTACTTTAGGTAATCATTTTTACAGATCTTTATTATCACTAACATTTTTTTAAAGATTTGAAACAATTTTCATCACTTTAAGGAAGGTCACTTTTTTTTTTTTTTTTTTTTTTTTTTTTTTTTTTATTAACCTTTTTTTTTTTTTTTTTTTTTTTTTTTTTTTTTTTTTTTTTTTTTTTTTTTTTTTTTTTTTTTGGTTGTTTTTTTTTTTTTTTCTGATTTTTCTGTGATAAAAACAAGACTTAAATTCATTAGTTACTCTAAATTACTTGCTTCATTTCAGAATCAGAGAACACAATGGACTATACTCACATAGTCACATGTAGGCAACACTGACCTCACTGCCAGGATTCATGATTTCATTGTCCCTGGGTTCCTTCCTCTAGGATTTCCAATAGCACTCTCCATAATCACACAAGGCATATCAACATTTGGCAGAAGCTCCTACCCAGAGCAACTTAGTCTCTATCAATAACCACATCCTGATACTGGTTCACTTGGTCACGATTCTTCTTTCACATTGCACATTCGTCTTCATCTAATGAGCTTTTCATATCTTAAGTCAAAAGTTATATTCCTGAAAAAAAGCGTTTGCTACGCTCATTTATGATGATGCTAACTCTAATGTAGAAACCATTGAGAACTAGGAAGTGGAATATTACATGGGGAACACAGATGAGCGGACTGATACACAGTGAAACGCCTCAGTGCCGTTATAGTAAATATAAAGCACTCTTGGAACACCGCTCGACCAATGAAACTAGTGGATTGGAACTGTTATATGATTAAAAATACACATATTCAAATTACAGCTAGTTTCCATATGGATTACTTTTTGGCATCGATTCATATTTGGCTATTAAATTTCAATTTTTATCAGTATGCCCATGAAGTGCAGAATAGCTATCCCTATGGTTGAGATAAGATCAGTGGTTTCTAGGTTTTTGCAGTACTATTATTTAACGACTAAGAGTTGATGGTGATGGGATAATCAGCTAAACACACAGCTGAGGTTAGGGCCTGCCAGGGGAGATCTCTTCCTGACTGAGTGAAAACACTTCATTATAAAGCAATTTAATTATTAACATTGCATACAAGTTCTCTCTCTCAAGGGAAATGGAATGTACGGCCAAAAGTATGTGGACACCTGACCATCACACCCATATGTGTTTCTTCCACAAACTGTTACCACAGACTTAGAAGCACACAATTGTATAGAATGTGTCTGTACGCTGTAGCGTTACGGTTTCCCTTCACTAGAACTAACAACTGGAATATATTGTGCAACCTTTATCTGGAAAAGCTTTGGTTTTTCAGGATGCTCAAAGCATACAAAAAGTGAGTGAGGACTGAACAATCATCTATGTTTTGCAGCCATATTTCAATGTGCTTTGCTCAGAGCATTTTATACCACGGTTCATGGAGAGATGAGAGTGCAGGAATGCTGACCTTTGCTTGTATTCATCCCTTTCCAGCTTCACTTTGGCCAGTACATTATTAAGCGCCCGGAGTTCCGGTGTGATGGTGTCGATTTGAACCCCAACCCCGTCCTGGTATGGCCATGACACTCTGGGACCTGAAACCCTCAACTCCCAGCTGTTGTTGAACCTTCCAGGGGGGTTGTGAAACCAAATCGAGGTGGGAAGAGCCTGAGGAGTGGAGCTGGCAAACCTTTCTGTTCCGCTGATATTCGAGATGGACTTGGGATCAACTGGAGATACAGGGTTAAGTATGGGAGGTGGGGAAAGATTGGAATTTGAGTCCATCGTACCTGCTGAGTCCAAATTTCCAGCCAGTATCTTGTTTCTCGGCATGAAGTGTCCGGTGCCATTAAGTGTAGTCCGGGTTAAATATGCAGAATCATTTGTATTCGCTATAAACTCTGGTCCTGAGTGGATATTTCGTTTACCTTGTCCACATCCTGTGTCATTATTATTGGCCTCTCTGGCCTGCTGAAGCTGATTCTCCAGGGCTTTGTTCCGGCGCTCTAGCTCATGCACTTTGGCCAAGAAGCAGCGGAATCGCAGGTTCAGAGTCTTCAGGACGCTGATGTTGGAGCCCAGATCGTTGCGCAGAGCCGCCGCAGGAGGAGGAGGAGGAGCAAGAGGAAGAGGAGGAAGGGATGCGCGGTGCAGAGAGCCGCTCGGATGTAAATACGCAAAGCTGTTAGACAGAGATCCCGAATCCAGACTATCTTGTCCAAAGCAAAAACCCGGCTCGGTTGATGCGTAACCGGGCTCCGAGTCTGATAAGATCGTCCCGGGATTCTGCGGCTGTTGGACCGCGTACCCGCTCTCACCCAGACTGGGATTCATTCTAGAGTAGGAAAATCGGAAATGCTCGAAATCTGGCATGAACTCCGTTTTCACCTTCACAGCTAATTCCTTAAGGTATAATATCTTGCACACAAAAACGACCCCCAGAACAAAACAAAGCTGCTGTACCTGAGTAAAGCTGGAGATGCCCTGCTCTGTGGGACAGGACGAGTCTAATGAAGTGTGCGCAATGTCTCAATAATAAACACGAGGTGCAACTGCGGCTCAGAGATTACCGGTGTTCCACTAGTATACCTTCCTTCGGTAACACAACTTAGGTCGTTTATGAGCGCTAGGCATTCGAGTAGTACGTAGTGTTTAACTGATATGAGTTGTTTAACCGTTTAATAGTGTACGTGCTTTTATAGTGTAATATATTATAAGAGTTCTCCCTTTTTCCTATGCGCAATACGCTTCCGAGTGTTACGGTAACATTCATACTGACGTCAGTGAGCACTAAAAAGGACTGCGTAGTTCAACTTGATCAGCTGATTAAAAGAATTGCTCTGTCATTACTTCTACTGTAGAAGATATACTACTATATAACCAAAAGTTTGTGGACACACGACTATCACACCAGTATGTGCATGCTGAACATCCCATGTCCATTTACTGTTATAATAAGCTCCATTCTTCTGGGAAGACTTTTCTGTGGGGATTTGTTCATTCAGATACAAGAGCCTTAGTGAGGTTGAGGTCAGGTGCTGATGTTGGATGAGGAGAATCCAGTTCCAGTTCATCCCAAAGGTGTTCTGTGGGGTTGAGGTCAGAGATCTGTGCAGGACACTCAAGTTCTTCCATCTTCTTCCAACCTTAACACATCATGTGTTCATGGAGCTCACTTTGTGCACTGTGTGTCATGCTGGAACGGGTTTGAGAATCTGATTTCCAGTGAAGGGAAATTGTAATGTTACAGCATACAGACACATTCTATATAATTGTGTGCTTCCAACTTTGTGGTAACAGTTTGGGGAAGGACCACATATGGGTGTGATGGTCAAGGGTCCAATCATATAGTGTATATATGTACTTGATGAAACAAGCAACAACAAATATGTGAAATCTGTCCTGTAAAGGAGAAATACTGTGACACCCAAGAAGTAAATATCATTGATATAAAAGATGGAAGAAGTCATGGTTACTTCCAATAACCAAGTATTTTGTCCCTAATCTAATGAATCTACAATATATGAAAGTTCCACTTTTTGAATTAAATTACAGAAAAAAAATTACTTTTCCACAATATACTTTTTTTGAGTTGCACCTGTATGTAAATGACACATTTCCCTTTATAACAGAATAACAGATCACATTTTCACAGAGGAGAAAAAAGACCACTTTTTAAATTTTGCTTTTTCATATACAAAAGTACACAAGTCCTTCCAGAATTTGTTTACAACGAAATAATTAAACAGCCGAATGTCATTTTCATGGTTCATATGACAGAAAACACACGAAACATTTACATCTTTATATTTTGAGAGTTTAAATCAACAGGGATTAACATGAAGTATTTTCCGGTGTATTTCCTGGGCTTTAGAATCTAGAATATATGAAAGTTCCACTTTTTGAATTAAATTACAGAAAAAAACTCTTTTCCACAATATTAAAATTTTTTGAGATGCACACAGTCTAGTAGAAGACCAGAAGATGGTCTTAAGGTTTGGTTGTAGCTGTAGACATTATTAATGCTGAATTAACTAGCAGGAAAAAAAGTTTAGTTAGTCATGAATTTTTGGTCCCTAATGGAGTTTTTGATAAAGTCAGAAGTTTGGAACTTTTGCTAAAATGTAATTATATGGCTTCCAAATTACCTGTAAAATCATCAACATTTCACCAACAGTCCCTTTCAGCTTGGAAGTTGTGTTATGTGCATAACTTTTCTCCTCACAAAGCAATCCTCCAGAAATATTTGAATAGAAGTGCACGTATAGTTAGTCCACACGTGGATTAAAAGAAGTACTAGAAATTGGAAATGATTGTAATTTTCTATCTTATGAGGAATTTGTGTCTGTACCTATACCTGACAGATCCTGCTGGATGGCTATCAGTTTGGCAGACAAAAAAAAGACGATAAATTAGTGGAAAGCCTTCCCAGAAGAATGGGGACTAAATCTGGAATGGGATGTTCAGCAAGCACATTTGATTGTGATGCTCAGGTGTCTACAAACTTTTGGTTATATAATGTGATGAAAAATGTGACAGTAAATAAACAATACCAAACTTAAATTTAGGCATAAATAATTGAATATGGCTCAAAAGTTTTTTCATATTTACATTTTTCAATATTTACAATAACAATGCATAGGGGGGTAGGATGGCTAAGTCACCACCTGGAAGTTTGCCTCACACCTCCAGGTTTGGGGCCCTGTGTGCATGGAGCGTGCATGTTCTGCCCGTGCCTTGGGGGTTTCCTTCAGGCACTCGAGCTTCCTCTTCCAGTCCAAAGACACACGCTATGGGCTGACTGGCATTTCCTAATTGTGTGAATGGATGTGTGTGATTGTGCCCTGCGATGGGTTGATGTCCCATCCAGGGGGTTCCATGCCCCGAGTCCCCTGTGATAGGTTCCAGGCTCCCAGCAACCCTGTGTATGTAGGGTAAATGGTAGAGAAAATGGAAACTATTGGAACGGCAAGACCAATATTTTTCTCTTTGTTATACACTGACTGACATTTGGGTTTGAGATCAAAAGATGAATATGGGACGATAGATCCGAATTTCAGCTTTCAGTCCCTGATGTTTAGTTCTTGATGTGTTCAACAACTTAGAACATGGCATCTCAGGTGGCAGACCATCCAATGTTTAAGTTAGCAAAAGTTTTGGAACAGATACTCCAAGTAAATAACACTTAATATTTTAACTGCATCAAGCTGGTGACCCTCCAAATTGCTGCATTACTCGTCTTTCTTTTTAAATTCCATCAAGGATTAAACATTGAATAGTTAATAGCTCTCAGAAATTAAAATCGAAAACATCAAAAATCTGCTGTTGCACTTTCTCTTGTCAGCAACATGAAATGTGAAATGGTTGTTAAAATGGAAGCTTAACTGCCGTGTGTAATACGCCTTCAGGAGATTGTCCCATTTCTTACCTTTCAGTGGATATCAGGACCGTGTCCTTAAAGTCTGCCATGCATGTTGATGGTGTGCATGGACTCATTTTACCAAGATATGATTTAACTTATGGTTCCAATGATGTTTTTAAGAGAAAACGGTTCCATAGTCAATACAGTCAGCTCCAGGCTTATTGGGACCATTGGATACGAAATTGGACCTTTAATTGAAGTAAAGTCTAAGAAACCAAATGTCCAATTATCTATACACTGAAGATATTTGGGTTTGTGCTCAAAAGATGAATGATACGATAGATAAAAATTGCCACTTATTTCCTGATATTTAAATTTAGACATGTTACACCTCATCATTTAGCACATCAAGGTGAAAGTGTGTGTGAATACATGTGTACATGGTGCCTGCCCAGTGATGGATTTCCATCCCATCCATGGTGTATACTCGCCTCATACCGTGTTCCCAGGAAAGGCTGTGGAGTGAGTGGTGAAGTACAGATAAAAATTACCTTCTGTGTATTTGTGCATTGCATTATAGTTGTGAAAGGTTCTCACATTTTTGGAGTCTAAAATCAGATGCATTTTCTGTTCTACGCATTGCTACAGATACTTTGCATTTATACATGGAATGTGCTGGAAAGTGTGGCTGACGTAAGAAGTCTGGACTGAACCTCTGTTGCCACTGTACCCCACGGTAAGGAGCAAGTAGAACTCGATTCCAGCCGGGATGCCTCCACCAGTATTGGAAGTCTAATCCTTCTTGTTACTAATTACTATGCCTCAAATAACCTTAATATATACTTCAAACAGGGACACAGTGGCTTATTGGTTAGCATACGCACCTCCGGGGTTGGGGGTTCAATTATTAACTCTGTCCTGCGTGTACGGAATTTGTATATTCTCACAGTTCATGTTTCCAAGCAATTCTCTAATTTCAATATTCCCATGCTCAATTCACAAAAGATTACAATAAAGACCACACACATACACACAAATCTGTTTCAGACATGAGGCGTTGTTCAGTAAACATGGAAGACACTAAACATCTGACATTAGTATAAACTTCGGTAACAATCAAATTACAATCAAAGTACCTTCACTAACACTTCATGCAAATTCCACCTTAAGGCTGAGATCATATTCTAATAACTCACATACACCGTTTTGTGAAAATAAAATCAGCCTAAATAAGCACACTTAAAGATCTACTAGAATCTATGGGTAACACTTTATTATAGAATGGGATAAATGTTTTACAAAGCCATACTAGAAGATTTCATTCAAAACATGGAAGATAGGTTCTGTGGAATATATTGGTCAGTTTTTACATCGAAGAGAAAAGAGGCCTCAGTTATCATTATGGGTTGATTGAACTTTCTTTTTAAACTCCTCTTGGACACCATTCTTATTTAGTGTTCACCTTTCATCTTTTTGTTAGGAGTATGTAATACTGCATCTGCTTTAACTGAAGTGTTTCATTTGTGGTTCAAATAAAGAATTGTTCCAGAACAACTTTACATATTTATGACAGTCAGGAAAAACAAATTATTTTAATGCCTTAAAGATAAAGTGGTACTTAAATTTGTACAGCAATGCTTGAAAGTTTATGAACCAATTAGAATTTTCTATATATCTGCATAAATGACTAAATAGAACGTCATTAGATTTTCATACAAGTCCTAAAATTAAATAAAGGAAACCCAATGAAACAAATACAAAAGATATTATACTTCGTCATTTATTTATTGAGGAAGATGATCCAATATAACATCTGTGAGTGGCAAATGTATGTGAACCTCTAGGATTAGCAGTTAATTTGAATGTGAAATTAGAGTCAGGTGTTTTCAGTCAATGGGATGACGATCAGGTGTGAGCATCCTGTTTTATTTAAAGAACAGGGATCTATCAAAGTCTGAGCTTTACAATACATGTTTGTGGAAGTGTATCATGGCACAAATAAAGGAGATTTCTGAGGATCTCATAAAAGTTGTTGAAGCTTATCAGGCTGGAAAAAGTTACAAAACCATCTCTAAAAAGTTTGAACTCCACCAATCCACAGTCAGACAGATTGTGTATAAATGGAGGAGACTCAAGACCATTGTTACCCTCCCTAGGAGTGGAGACCAACAAAGATCACTCCAAGAGCAAGACGTGTAATAGTCCATGAGGTCACAGAGGATCCCTGGGTAACTTCTTAGCAACTAAAGGCCTCTCTCACCTTGGCTAATGTTAATGTTCATGAGTTCACCATCAGGAAAACCCTGAACAATGGTGTGCATGGCAGGGTTGCAAGGAGAAAGCCACTGCTCTCCAAAAAGAACATTGCTGCCCATCTGCAGTTTGCTATAGATCACAAGAACAAGCCAGAAGACCATTGGCAAAATGTATGTGGACGGATGAGACCAAAATATAATTTTTGGTTTAAATGAGAAACGTTAAGTTTGGAGAAAAGAAAACACTGCATTCCAGTATAAGAAAATTATCCCATCTGTGAAACATGATGGTGGTAGTATCACGGTTTGGGCCTGTTTTGCTGCATCTGGGCCAGGACAACTTGCCATCATTGATGGAACAATGAATTCTGGATTATACCAGTGAATTGTAAAGGAAAATGTCAGGACGTGTCCATGAACTGAATCTGAAGAGGAAGTGGGATATGCAGCAAGACACCAACCCTAAGCACACAAATCATTCTACCAAAGAATGGTTAAAGAAGAATAAAGTTAATGTTCTGGAATAGTCAAGTCAAAGTCCTGACCTTAATTCAATATAAATTATGTGGAAGGACCTGAAGCAAGCAGTTCATGTGAGGAAACCCACCAACATCCCAGAGTCGAAGCTGTTCTGTACTGAGGAATGTGCTAAAATTCCTCCAAGCCGACGTGCAGGACTGATCAACAGTTACCGCAAACGTTTAGTTGCAGTTATTGCTGCACAAGGGGGTCACACCAGATACTGAAAGCAAAGGTTCAGTTACTTTTGCCACTCACAGATATGTAATATTGGATAATTTCCCCTCAATAAATAAATGACCAAGTATAATATTTTTGTCTCATTTGTTTAATTTGGTTCTTTTCATCTACTTTTAGGACCCGTGTGAAAATCTGAAATATTTTAGCTCATATTTATGCAGAAATATAAAATTTTCTAAAGGGTTCACAAACTTTCAATCACCGCTGTATTTATAACACTGCTCTGTAGAATGTCCACACCTTTTTCAATGTCCTATTAATTAAAACAAATGAATAATCAACATTAGGGTAAAAAATAAATACAGTAACGTTTTGAGTCTATGCATAATAATTAAAGATAAGGAAAGTTTAGGCTCTTCTCTCTTACATGTAAAAAAAACAAAAACAAAAAACAAGTCACACAAAACCACGAGTTTTGATACAAGCCTTTCATAAGCTCTCCATCCAGAACCGCTTTATAAAATATTTATGCATAGCTTATGGATGTGTTAAAGACCCTAAGTAGGTACCCTTCGAATAAAGTGTTAGCAAATAACGTATTAAATATTGAAGCCAAGTTTTAAATCGAGGTTGTGATCTATGGACAACAGCACCTTAACCTCTGGCACCATCCACATGATGGAGAGATTAATATGAGTGTAACAATTACTTTCATGCCATTTAAGCAATTACCTGTTTTTAATATCTGCAAGAGCACCAAAATCCAGTCAAACAGCACATAAAAGTCGGCATTAGAGGTCAAATACAACTGTTGGATCGTTTTCGCAGCTTGTATTGTAATACAGCGGGGTTAATACGCAAAGGAACCTAGAAGCATCATTACGGGAATGCAAGGTCACAATGTAAAACCGCTCTATCCAGCATCTCATCACCGTTTTGTGTTAATGCTAGCTTTTCGATTCTGGAAAGTTCAGTTCGTTGAATAGTGAACAATTATGAGCACCAGAGGAAATTTCTTTTCACAGCAGCTAGTTGTGGAATAAACCTGAAATGTGTTTTAGCAACCTACAATTGAAAGTCACTGGTTTATGTGCATTGTGTGCCAAGTATCAAACTCGCTGTGAAGCTCAGCACATCCCCCAAAGGGACCCATGTGGGGAAAGATAGCTAAACTAGACACACATGTCCAATACTGAAAGAAAAAAAAGGAATGAAAATTTAACTGAGAATGTCAGCGTTTAAATAACAGTCTCTAAGAACTTTCGTTCGGATAGGATCACTTTGTGCCAGTGTTTGACTCAAAACCGTTTGGTAAAGAACAGCAAGTAAGGACGCCTAGTAGATATCTTACTTAAAGACTGAGTGTCATGCTCCCTGATTTTATCTACTGCTGTGTTTGAGTAACTATACAAAGAAATTATTATTATTATTAATTTTTTTTTAAAGCAACCAAACAATACAACAACCACTTAAAACCAAAAAATAATGTATATAAAAAGCAAAGTAACAAAAATACAAGTAACACTCATTACTGGAACCATAAATTAAGCTACAGTTATAACTACAGCTCCTTCGTCAATCAGTCATCCCTACTTTCTGTTGTAGAGAGATAAGAAAGTGAGGATAGAAGGGAGGAGGACAAGCACCAGATTAAGCAGAGCATGAATCTATATTAGTGTCTATAGAGAGTTTTGGGGAGGCACTTTGCACCTCATTTCCTTTTCTTTCTACCTCATTCTCTGCCATATTCCATCCTCCCCCCCCTCAAAAGAATGTTCACTTCTTCTTACGCTCCTGTGAACATCTTGGGCAGTACCTAAATGGGTAAAAGTAAAAAAATAAAATACATACATACATATACACTTCTATCCATCTATCTATCTATTTATCAAAAAAATTCAACCTTCTCATACTATAAATATTCAGAAGGTACAGTTTCAAATCATATGACCACTCACCATTTTCCCCTGGGCTTGGTGGTCAGGCCCACACAAGCAAAGTGAAACCACTCAATGGAGCACTGTAGAGACAAATACACACACACACAAATCATATTCCTGAACCCTCAGAGGTCTAGGCCTAATTTTTCCTTTATGATGTGTATGGTTATGATGTCTGACTTAAGTTTAACAGTCAATGGATTTGAAATAGATATAGATAGATCCTGGATTTGAAATAGATATGTAGTGTCTTCGAAAATATTTTCACAGAGAAATTGCACCGTCACGATGACTGATTGCTGGAACTATCGGTTATTGGCAAAAATCCACTCCGATAGTGTTTCCCGGTTCCATCCATTGCGGGAGCGGCTGACAGCAAATTTACACTGTTACACAAGCTGTACACTCACTACTTTACATTGTAGTAAAGTGTCATTTCTTCACTGGTATCATGAAAAGATATAATCAAATATTTACAAAAATGTGTGGGGTGTACTCACTTTTGAGATACTAATATATATGTATGTAGTATACATACATACACACACATATATATATATATATATATATATATATATATTTTTTAAGTATACTACATTTTCATGATACAGTCATTACAGTTCATTTTTTGCAATAAAGTTCACCAATATTTTACTTTGAGTGTTGTGTTATGTTTTCATTCAGTATCAATATTAAAAACTATTGGGTTGATTAATCGGTCAACGGCATGTCCTGCCCTTTTAGTTACCGGTATCAGTAAAATCCACTATTGCTCAACCTCTAATCTTAGTTTAACGCTGTCTGCCAATATACTGCACAATATGATTCATGTCACAGACAAATTTGCAGAAGTTTAAATTGCCATTACAATAATAATTTAATAATTTAATGTAAAGGTGTTCATGTAAAGGAAGACATAACCATAAAATAAGAAAGAATTCAGGCATCTAATGAATAACATGAGCGTTTAACTGGGAACAAATCATAGATAAAACTATGCAAAACGAGTCATCTAACCTATAGACATTTAACTCACATCAGTGTTGTCACAGCCAATCATCTCTCCATAGGAGACCTGGTGGCACAGACAGTACGTTGGCTCATTCGGGTCCACTGGCATGTCCAGCACATCTGAGGGGTGAACGTTGCCGAAATTTACAGCCGGGGAGGAGAACTCAGTTCTGCATGAGAATGAAAGTGACCTTTTTTTTTTTCTTTCAAGATCTGAACGATAATTATTCCTAGTATACAAATGCAACAGACAAAAAAGTAATACAAGCTTAGAATCAAAAACCAATCATCTTGTGTTGATATCTTACGTTTGCATTAGCTTCACTTTTTTCTGGCCACCTTTAGGACTGCAGTCATCATCAGAGTTCTTGACCTTTGACCTGGTGCGAGACACCTTTTTTTCCTTAGGCACCCGAAGGTCACCTTTGAACAAGCGATTATTTATAATTATAAATAAATTAACATTTTACTGGATTAACCATTACATCCAACAGACAAACAGGCTGGGGCTACACACATAATGATTAGCGCTTACTCTTGTTTCCCTTACTGGAGGTAGAATCGTAGTCTGTACTTTCTATCTGCTTTTCTTTGAGGTCCGCCTCAAAACGGGCCAAGTCTGTGTCCAGCCTCCGGATGTGTTTATCCACCTTAAAAAAAAAGTTAACAGAATTACTCAGACCTATAATGCAGTAAGGCAACAAAACAGCATTAATTATTAAACAGATTTAGCCTGTAACTATATAATAGAACAAGACAACACAGTATGCAGGGCATAAAGAGAGTTCGACTGATTAATATAGTGAGGTCATATGACATATGATATTGTTAAACGGCAACCTCACACTGGCTTTTCTTTCCCCTTTGTACTGTCTGCCTTTGATTAATCTGCCTCCCATAGTTTACACAATGTATTCTTTACATACTCAATATGTGCAATGTTGAGGATATCATATTGAATCATATTAAATGTCCAGTCATCGGTTTCTTTTTTATTCAACTATGTACAATTAGTTGTTTCCTGCTTATTCAGGCTCAGAGTCCGTATCTCCCACCACCACGTCAAGGTCAGTTGGCCAACCAGTGTAGTTAGGTCTGCACCTTCTTTTGCTTGCAGACAACCAGCGCTTCACACTGGGCTCTGGGTCAAACTGGTCAAGTGAGGGGCCCTCTGTACTGATCCTCACCAAGCCTTCCAGTGTTTTAACATAAGGAACTGCGCAATTTTTACTTTATTCTATTCTGTGCTGAGAATCCTCTTTCGCACCGAGCTGCAGATATGGGAATAACCAGCATAATTTCAAATAAGTGAATAATATTCTTAAAATTTGTGCAGAATGGCTCCTTCCTTAGCATCACTTTCCATAACTCAGTGCATGCCTCATCCATGAACTGACCTTTCGCTAATGTTTTCAGCATTCTCCATTCCCTATGCACAGCTGTAACATCACATACACTGTTTGGTGAATTGGTACAGAGAGCTCTTGACAATGTGTGAACCTGCTCCTCACCATAGGTAACAACATCTTCTGGCCATGCATCATGAAATTGAAAACATTGAAAATGACCTGATGACCTCTGATCCCTTTGCATGTCCTTTCTCTGTAACATTCACCAGCATGTTTCCGAATCGTCTTTCTAGTTCTAGTTATCAATGACTGCATTCAGATCATTTGTAAATGTGATACGACTTTGGGGCCCTTAAGTTCAACATTTTGGAAGGTTATGACAGTGGGGTTACTTGCAGCTGTCTGTCTCTTGCTTATTGGCAGTACTTCCTGTTTCTCTGTACCTTCAGAATATTTCCCTATGTGCCATAAGAATTCCTGGGGCTTCCCTTCTCTGTGGCATTTCCTTCAACGTTTTAACTGTCTCTAGGCAAAACCCACACCGATAGTGTTTCGTGGTTGTATCTATCGCAGGAGCAGCTGAAAAGGGTCCACTGTCACACAGTACAAGTGCGGCCTCTAGAGGCGAAATAAAACCTGACAAATTTTGCTGTTATTCGAAGTGTTTTTTGATTAATTTCGAACGTCACTTTATTTGCAGTCTTTTTGGTTCATCTTTTATTTACTTTATATATTATCATATATTTATTTCAAATGTATTAAATAAAAAAAAAGTACAGTACATTTTTATGGTAGTCAGTACTGTTTACGTTCGATTTATCAGCAGGTACTGTCCAAGTTTGTTATCAGTATCGGTAACATCCACTATCGTTCGACTTCTAGATGTGAAGTTAAAAACTTACTTTTTAAAAATTTCTAATTTAGCAGAAATTTAACAATCAGTAATTTCCCAAAACAACCATAATTCCTGAATTTTGGTTGTAACAAAAATGTAGGTTATGATGTATTTAATGAATGTTATGTCACACCACACAATTTAGCTTATTTCGGCAGTAACCACAGGTTATACGGTTACATTGTCCCTGACTGTTCAATCATAACAAGGTTATTTTAACAGATGTCAGTAAACTCTAAGATTCATCTATTGTTCTCCCAACAGAGGTTAACAGGGAAGGGATATGTGAGCATTTTTTAGTAGATTTTTGCATTCTTTTTTCACATCCCATAATGCATTTTGAGATGCTTTTCCACACACACACTTTTTAGGGGACTGAGATGGCAATGGCAGGACCTTGATTTTATGGTCAGTAAACAATTTGTGTGTTGATTTTAATGTATATTTTGGATAATTGTCCTGCTAGAATATCCATCCTCATTTTAAGCTTTCTGGCAGAGGCAGTTTCAAGTAATATCTGTTGATATTTGAGTCCACGATGCCATGTATCCTAAGAAAATGTCCAGGTCCTCGAACAAAAAAACAGCCCTAAAGCATTAAAGAGCCACCACCATATTTAACTGTGGGCATGAGATACTTTTCCATATGGCTACCTCTCTGTGTGCACCAAAACTACCTCTGGTGTTTATTGCCAAAAAGCTCTATTTTGGTTTCATCATAGAACCCGATCCCATTTGAAGGTCCAGTAGTGTCTGGCAAACTGAAGATGCTTGAGTTTGGTTTTGGATGAGAGTAGAGGCTTTTTTCTTGTGACTTCAGATTGTAGTTTTGGAGAATTTCTGACCCCAAGATGCAACTAACTTCTGCAATTCACCAGCTGTGATCTTTTGAGATTTTTTGGCCACTCAAACCATACTCTTCACCGGGTGTTGAGACAATATAGAAACACGTCCAATTCCAGGTTGATTCATAACATTTCCAGTTGACTGGAACTTATTAATTATTGGCCTGATGGTTGAAATGGGCATTTTCAATGCTTGTGCCATTTTCTTATAGCCACATAGTAAAATATCAATGGGAATAGACTTCAAATATATTTCTCTCATATGAATTCATAGCGGTGCCAATAATGGTTGCACACCTATATTTAAAATTTCCGTTTGTCATGTTTTGTTTCTTGTATCTCGAGTCTGGTCTCCTCTGTTTCAATAAAAGCTCTTGTCCTAACTGCATTTGCATCTGTCCTGCTTTGTTTACGTCACGAATCGTGACAGTTACAACGTGGACACCTGCGGCTTATAGACAAGTGTGGCCTTTATATGTACAAAATTGTTTTTCTTTTTAAAATTAGCGGGTGCGGCTTATATTCAGGTGCGCTCAATAGTCTGAGAATTACGGTAAGTACTTTCTTTTACATCAGCTGCTTCCATTCAATTAATAATTATTAATAATAATAAATAAATAAAGAGTTATTAATATCAGGACAGACGTTATCTCAGAAAGGAGTACTGTGACATCACTGACATGCTCAGCCTTACAATTATGTTTATAAATAAGATTTTATGCTACTATACAATTATTAATGTAGTTCCATGAAATCAAACAGACCATCTCGTACGTCTGCATGGCCAGCTGGACCTTGTCATCTCCAAACTCTTTGCACTTCCCATAAGACTGCTGGATCTGCCTCAGGAGAGACAGTTTCTGCTCAGAGGACAGGGTCCGGGCATTTACCGTGTAGTCACGAGCTAGGGAATCAATCTGTCCTTTCAGATCTAAAAAGCAACAACAATAAACATGCGAGTAAAAATAACCATTGTGTTTAAAAGACAGTTTCATTCTGACCAAGAGTTGCTGCCACGCTTTACCCTCAGTTCGCTGGTCCAAGTCTCGCATGAGCTGAAAATTCCTTTGAAGCTCAAAGGGAAGGTTCTCTATACCTAAAGACACAAAAAGAAATCGTCAAAACATAAAATCTAAAATTTCTTATACAAGACAGCATAAGCACTGAATTTTTTTTGTTGTGTTATTTGAAGTGTTTGATTCATTTTGGATGCCTCTATTTAATTTAATTTTGAACTGGACTGTATATAATTTATTTATTTATTACATAATATTTATTTCATTCAAAAAAAAAAAAGAACAGTACATTTTCATGGTGCATTCAGTATTGTTTGTCTTTGTAATAACGTTCAGCAATATTTTGAGTGTTGCGTTTTCATTCATTATCAATTTGAAAAACTAATTGGTTATCGGCAGGTCCTGCCCAACTTAGTTATCGGTATCAGTAATCACTCGAACGCTACTATTCTGTATGTTTGACCTTTTAAGGCAAATAAAAATGAGTAAAAAGATTTATCGTAAAAGCTTAAAAGTAGACTGTGACGGACATGTGGGAAGCGTTCGTGACATTAATGACATGGAGTTGGTGAAAACGGTTTGCCATGACTGAGCAACCGTTCGTGTCACAACTACAAATATAGTAAAATGCACTAAATGAAAACACGTTCACATATACAACAATGGAATATTATTAAATTAGGTATCAATGTAAGATTGTACAAGGCCTAGATATTAAAGCTATGATAGCCGGGTGTTTCTGCACTAGTCAATGAAAAGGGAAAAATGCTGGAATAGTGTACAGAATAGCTTCGTCCTTGTAATATCAAGATGAGGCTGAAGGTTTCTTCTTCTATTTGCATCTTCTTATTCAAATACACCATGATACCTTAAAAGATGCATTAGGTAAAAATGGTCTTTTTCCCCCTCCAGGATTAGGTCTCTTACGATTAGGTATTGGTCTTCGATATGTGAATTATTCCCACCTGTGTATACGAAGCTCCTGCCCCCTGGATCTATGGTCATGGAGTACAGTGTCTACAAATTGACTGATATCCAAACAAACAAAAAGAAAAAAGCTTCCAGACTGGATGTGTTTTCCAAATGGGTTTCTCAGTGATTTTATACACTTTTACTAAAGTCATTATTTAAATCCATTGCTGTGGTTTTGTTTAAATCATGTTGCACATATCTTCCAGGCTACATGTAAAAGCTTGCAAATAATTTTTTTTTATAAAATGATAAAAAAAAAAAAAATTAACCACTGCACAATTGCAGATACAATACAGCATCCGTAGAGCACACTTAAAACTCGGGTAGTGTCTTTTTGCTTTTTGTGTTAGTTTGAATTGGGGTAAAACGTTTTGAACCTTGGATTATCACCCTTAAAAAGATCATAATGTTTTGCATAATATGCCTAATGTTCTTATAAAGAACCAATGTTCAGACCACTGTTTACCATGCTAAAATAAAATAAAAAAAGCATCATGGATTTAAAAGTAGCATAATATTTTGTATAGGCTAAATAGCTATCTTCATACACCGGTCAATGTTCAGACCACTGTTTGAAGAATTAAAATATCTTGGGCAACCAAAATGTCACCACAAGCTGAAAGACAAAACACTGGTTGCACCAGATCTTATTTTGGAGATTCATCACAAAGGGGGTGAATACATATGCACGGATCACTTTTCCGTTTCAAATTTAATAAAAAAATTTTTTGTAAACAAGTTATTTTTTTCATTTCACTTCACCAATTTGGACTATTTTGTGTATGTCCAATACATGAAATCCAAATAAAAATCCATGTAAATTATAGGTTGTAATGCAACAAAATAGGAAAAATGCCAAGGGCGTGAATACTTTCACAAGGCACTGTATGTCGCATAAATGCCAATCACCTGTAAATGTGACTGTGCCCGCATGACACATCTGACAAGCAAAGTTGACTGACTGAAATGATTAAATGGCGCGGGGGGGGGGACCCTTCTCCAAAGGTAGATGTGTGGCTCACATATACACAAAAATACAGATTGATTCTGTGTCTGAAATCGCTCCCTACCTCCTATATAGTGAACTATATAGGGTGTAGGCCATTTTGTAGTGGTGTCCGAATTCAGAGTGAACTTCATTCCCTATTCACGCTGATGTACACTCGCCAACGCACTTCCCCCCATACCCCACCACGAGACAGCAATAGAACGCAAAAGAAAAATAAACATGGAGGACGAGAAGATCGGAGGCGGCAACTTTTCCCAATGCAAGTGTAGATTTTTCTTTATTAATTAAATACATCTGCAAAATTAGATTATTGACTGGCACAGTACTTATTTTCAGCCAATTAGTTTGTGATTTAACTTTTGGGATCAATTGAAGTTTACTGAATTTCTTAGTCTTAAGCGTAAACTTATATATACAACTCAGTAGCATGTGTAGTGGAATACAAGGCTCCCCCCCCCCTTCAGAATTTACAGGATGAAATACTGTACTTTTTGTTCAGGATTGTCATGAATACCAATTTTCTTGTTTAAATGCTTGTACGAACGATTTGCGGATAAATCCATTAGAGTCCCACTATGTTAATGCAAAGGGTGAAAACTCTAATAAGGCAGGGTCGGTGGATAACAGTGGTTGATTACTGCTGCAACTAAATCTGAGATCGTTCCACCTACGTGAAGTCATGCAGGAAAGGAGCATCAACCCAGTCACTGAATCACCTCCATCTCAATTCCAGACCTTCAATGTCTTCCCTTAAAAACTTTTCAAAACAAGCACCAGCTGTCGCAAGTTCGTGATGGACTTTAACAGAAAACTTGGCGAGCACATTCCCCACACACACGTGACACTGTCGTCAAACTTAAATTCAAAAGGACTGGAAGCGTTGTAGACCAGCTGAGAAGAAGTGGATGTCCATAAAACGAACCTCCACTGATGAAGGCACAACCAATGTGCTGCTGGTGTACAGTCTCCTACAGTATGGAGACTTTTAGGGCACACTGTGCATGAAACACTAATAAGGAAGGAAAT
The DNA here is from genome assembly GCA_012411365.1 of Ameiurus melas. Classification (NCBI taxonomy): domain Eukaryota; kingdom Metazoa; phylum Chordata; class Actinopteri; order Siluriformes; family Ictaluridae; genus Ameiurus; species Ameiurus melas. The sequence continues at coordinate 14,267,932 of CM022765.1, read as the reverse complement.
GACTTCTTTCTGATTGGGGTGAATTTTGTTGGCCTGAAATTAATTTTATACAACATATTACGGTACTTTTAAGAGATTTTCATGGTCCGAGATGTTTTAACCTTACTGAAGAAAACAGAAACACTCAGAATTTGTAATGGTTTTAATGGTCATAATGGGAATTGCATCAGTTTTAATGGTTCCTGTGGATCTCTACAGGTAACTGGTTGCCTTCTACTGGTGCGGTTATTTCTAGTGGTTACCATTAAGGAACAATAACGATAGTAGTTTTAATGGTTAACAGCTGATGGTTTAATGGTATTGGTAGTGGAAACCATTAGACTTTCTCTGATGGTTTCTTTTTTTCCCTGCAGGAAAGGAAGTGATGGTGGTATTGCTGAAATACTGGCTGGCTAGCTCGAGTGGCAAACCGGGCTAAATATAAAGCCACTCCCTATTACCGAGTGAGGCAGACTACATAGGGTACAAAACACTGGTTTTAGCAGCTCATGTAGTGCATTACATATTCATGTGCATTACATATTACATAGGGGAAGCCATTTCACTTCGTTATATTAGTGAGTAATATTTAACCGCTTTAGCGGCTTGACCTTTTAAATAGTGCAGGAATAAAGTCGGTGTGACGTTCGATATTCGCGGATATGCGGAAATTAAGGGACCGTCTCTAAAGATACATACGACATTGTATGTATATATTTGAAGGGAATGACTTAGTCACACACACAAATATATACACACACACACATACATATAAAAAATATATATATATATATATATATATATATATATATATATATGAATGAATATCTCACTGTATGTGTCTCACAAAAGTGAGTACAAACTTCACATTTTTGTAAATATTTGATTATATCTTCATGTGACAACACTGAAGAAATGACACTTTGCTACAATGTAGTAAGTGTACAGCTTGTGTAACAGTGTAAATTTGCTGTCCCCTCAAAATAACAACACACAGCCACTAATGTCTAAACCACTGGCAACAGGAGTACATATATATTTTTTGTATGGGCCCATTCTGTAGTGAAATTCATGTCTAATTTACATGTGATTTAATAGCTTATTTTAATAAATATCATAAATATAAGAGGTGTGCATCATACCCGACACCCAGCTGAACACTTTCCAGTTGGTTGTGTGACTGCACGTCATTCCCTTCAAATGCTATTGAGCTTTAATGGTATATTGTGTGTTTGGGCCCATGCAGTAATAATATACATGGCTATATTTATATGATTTCATAGTTTATTTTGATCAATATAAAAAAATCTAAGAGTAGTGCATTATAGCTGACACCTAGATGAACACTTTCCAGTTGGTTATATGACTGCAACTAATTTTCTGCAAATGCTATTGAAGTTTAGAGACGGTCCCTTAATTTCCGCATATCCACGAATATCGAACGTCACACCGACTTTATTCCAGTTTAAATAGTTGACATTTCGAGCTGCTCGAGAACATAGCTAATCTCTTACGGCACAAGCCAGACGAATTATTAAAAATATAACAACAATAAAAAGCACAGAGAATAAACACTCTCCCGAGCTATGCTGACTAGCGTTCTCGCTAACACTATGAACAGCGCTACCTCCCAATCAAGCTAACGGTTTCGTGATCCGGAAAGGTGCACAGTGCTGTGTTTATTGTAATTTTATAATTCAATACCGTAATGTCTGAAGTGTATTAAACTATTCGCTTTAAAACACTTTGCAGGCGAATCGAGACAATAGGCTTACTGTCCAGATAGTGCTCCAGATACATTCCGGCCGCCATCTTGGAAAACACAAACAAAAGTTGTTCCGGGCTCCGTGTTTTGTATGTTGCTCAACAAATCCGAGATTTAAAAAAAATAAAAAAAATTAAAAAAAATAGGTATGTCAAATTTACAAACGGCTTCAGGAGCACCTAAGATCACCTTGATTAATTTTGCCGGATTGAGCGGTTAGCGATAACTGTGCTGTCGTATGGCCTGGAAACGGCAGATATATTGAGAATCGAATCAATGACCAGCGAGACAGTGATTGGCTAATGCAGGTGCTACGGAAGGCCGGAGAGGCCAGAAAGGTTTTTTCTTTTTTTCTTGCGCACTAAAAAAGGGAGAGTGATGGATACTCTTCTGCTTATCTTGGAGAAGTTTTCATGATTGCATAGATGGTTTACTTTAGAGGCATTCAGTCGCGTTGAATTTCTGCAGGAATCCGGTGTTTGAAACTCCATATGAAACAGTTTATATATACAGAACACAAAAAATTTCTAGTTCGTGTCTTTTATGCATTTTTTTTCCACTTTCAAAATTCATTCTGCAGGCCGGATTGAACCCTCTAGCTGGCCGGTTTTGGCCCCGTGGGCCGTACGTCTGACACCCCTGTAAATTTAACTTGGGGTTGTGTTTTTCGGTTTAGAAAATGCAAGCTTTGCTCTTTTTGATTCCATGTGGTGGATTGTGTACTTGACTGAGATTCTTACAGTTTGTTTAGTGTACTACTACAGTGCACTAAAATGTGAATCTTAAGGTAAAGTTCTATCAGTTATTTTTTGTAAATTAAATATATAGTATAATATACTTAAATGTATATTATAATGTACTTAAACTATATTAACTATACTAACTAAACTGTATACTCTGGATAAACTGTAAACAAAAATACATATTATTAATGATGAAAAATGACGGCCTTGTGTCAGTTTTTGGTTCTTCAAATTTTTGTTGATTTGAAATCAAACTGTGGCTGTAAGAAATTAATTGCTTATGTTTTACTTATTTTTTATCATTTGAATTAATATAAACATGAACATAAGCAATTTTCCAGCAGGAACGTTTGAAGGACATTTGCAAAGTGATAAAAGAGAAAGTTCCAATAGCATTTTCTTACTGTTCGCATAACCAAGAAAAAAAAGCATTCTTAAAACATTAGAAAAACTGGATCTTTTGAATATTCAGAGAACTTTCAGAAATAACGTTCTCTTGATGTTTGCAAAATGATAAAAGGGAACGTTGTTTTCTCGAATGTTTTCAATGTTCACATAACCAAGAAAAAAGTTATTAAAACATTTCTTTTTAAACTGGACATTTTGAATGTTCAGAGAAAATAACGAGTTTTCATAACTTAATGGGAACGTTAGCAAAACATTTTTAGAAGATAATTTTGTTAGCTGGGTGAGAGGGACTTTTTCTTCAGCCATGAATGCCTCTTACGACAACCACTGCATCTGCAAGGCCACCAGCATTGGCAGTGGTGGGTTGATGGTTGGGCAGTGGTGGCTTGACGGTTAAGGCTCTGGGTTACTGATTGGAAGGTTGTTGATTCAAACAACAGCACTGCCAAGCTACCACTGTTGGGCCCTTGAGCAAGGCCCTTAACCCTCTCTGCTCCAGGGGTGCTGTATCATGGCTGACCCTGCGCTCTGACCCCAACTTCCTAACATGCTGGGGTATGCAATGTATATGTGACAAATAAAGGCTCATCATCATAATCATTGTGGATGACACCCCCCCACCTTCTATTAACTATTCACCCTCCTACCATCTGGCAAAAGTTACCAGGGGATTCGTGCCCTCACCACCACCAACAGACTCCACAACAACTTCCCTGATGCACTCGGCACACTGCTGCCCCCAAAACACATTTGGACTACTCAAATCCTTTCCAACACCCACCATCACGGCACTGCTATGAGACACTTTCTTGTTGTTGCTATCTGTCATCTGATATTGCTGCAACACTTCTCTTCAAGAGTCAATAGTTTACAGACAATTGTTTTCATTGGTTCTCCCATACACCACTGTTCTTTTGTCCATTGTACTGTCTTTTAGCTGTACTGCGTATTAATTGTCCCATGTATTTGATATATATTTTGCATAGGTCTCACACCATCATGTGTCTGCACTTTAGGTAGTCCTGTAAAATTGCTAGTGTATTGTTATATGTTGCACCATGGTCTTGGAGAAACAACAAATCATTTTAGTGTATATAAGCTTGTAACAAATCTGTGCTGCAAGAGGCAAAGCACAGACACACAGGAAACCAGGATGAGCAAAAACTTGGTGTATATTTAGTGGCTTGAGGTGGCTTGGGATAGGAGTGGGGGAGTGAAAAGGCCAAGACGTGGAGTGTGAGGCTGAGTAGAGGCATGACGTGATCCAGGCAGGGATCTCATTGGCTGGAAGGCAGTGACGTGGTGGTGCTCAGGGAGCGCTTTCATCCTCGTAATGTTCATTGTCTGTGGGGGACAAAGAAATAGGCATCAGCATAATGGTATGGAGAGAACACACTCACCTGGCTGTCTCTGAGGCCCCCTTATATACTCCGCTGTCATCTCCCAGAGTGTAGAGAGCTGCCAATGCATTTTATTTTCTTCCAGCCATGTGTAAATCTGCCGCCCCGCTTTATAGCCACGCTCTGCTGTGCTGTCTAAAACACCGGAGGGTGCTGAAGCAGAGCTGTCCTTTCAGCACCATTTCAGCGGCCATGTGAGGAGTGATAATCCTTCGATGTCTGCGGGCTGTAGCACCGCCGTCGCAAAGATATATACAATAATGGCAAAAAACCCAGATAAAAGGACTTACTGCAATGACAGGCAGTGACAGCCTTTCAGCCACATCTTCTTGTACTTGCCTCTACTATTGAGGACTTGAGCATGGTTCATTCAGACTTAATGTCTCTGACCTCACTCGGTAAATGGGCGGAGTCCTGTCAGAGCTGTTACATTCACTTCTCAGTGAAGCTTCTGCTAGATGCTCCCAAGCATCTCGGTAGATTTTCCTTGATTCGCCAGGTAAATCTGGCCAGCAACCTACAGTATGCAACAAATCCAATTCACCACCAACTGTTAATCAGTTGACAGCTCTGTTCCATGGTTTACCCAAGTGTCCAGAACATATTTCCTCAAGTCTGATGATGCAAGCACAAAATGGATCATTGATCTTTGTCCCAGGGTGCTCTGGAACCAAGTACACTTATGAGCAAAATTGTGCGTGAACAAAGTGTGTTTAATATTAACAATCCGTTGCTTGCACAAAAGTCTAAGAACATTTCACCACTAGGGTGTAGAACTGGGAAATTCTGCTTACTCCCAATCACACCCCTCCGAGTATAGCCATCATTCCCAACATGAGAACTGAAGTTCCCTAGGAGCACTATGAAATCAATATGTAGTACCCTCTCAAGCACCTGCTGCATCTTCTCCAAAAAGACTGAATTCCTTGAACTGCTATTTGGAGTTTTGGGGCTCAGAAGTCACCTTTAGTCACCAGATGAGACACTGGAACAGCCAAAAGGCCTAGGCTTGATGAAGTCTAGCAGGAGAGTACCGAGTTAAAGGTTCACAAACAGAACACTAAGGGCAAGACCATGTGATGCTTTATAATTTATTAAAATGTTTAAAGTCTTAATGTTTATATATACTGTGTAAAACTCAGACCCAGGTCAAAAATTGCTCCTTTGTTTCTAGAGGCAGGCACCAAGGGAAGAGTGTGGGAAGTTCAAGAACCTTTTTGGTCCGATGAAAAGGACTTCAGTTTTACAGTCCAACATTAAGGATAACTAATGCACTCTTAGCTGACAGAGAAAAAAATTATTATATTTCCACATGCTAGCATATATAAAACAAACAACACAGGCATGAGCATAGAACCCTGGGGAATTCCACAAGTGATTGATGGCACTGAGAATGAGAAGCCACCGATCGATGCCTTAAACAATCTATTGGACAGGTATGATGAAAACCAGTCGAAAGCAGATCTGGAAATTCCAGTCCATTGACTGAACCTATTAATTAAAACTGCATGATCAGTTGTATCAAAAGCTACACTGAGATCTAAATATATAGTGTATATACAGTATATTGTAAATATAAAGTATTAGTAACTTCAGTACACTGAGTGTAGTGTTCTAAGACCTGGCCATTAATATTTGTCCCCTGGAGTACTGGTCAATATCTGATGGCCATTTGTTCTATTTTACTAAAATAGTAACAATTTGCATACGTCTTTAAAATAAGTATTTAATAATTTTGTTTTTGGTGGAATGCAATTTTATCATATTTCCTTTGTAATATTAAGAGCACAAATTGAAGCAGAAGTTAATTTTACGGACTTTGCACCATCATATTTATCTAACGATGACATTAACGTTTTATTTCCAACTATACAATTCAAACCAGTTTGAGGTAAATCTGGCAAATTTCTCATCATATTAACAGCACTTTCTCTCAATTTTTCTTAGATTCATGTTGATAAAATTAGTACATGATTGCTGCAAAATGCAGCTTTTTTTTATTTTAAGACCTACAGGCAGGCTGATCTGAAAACAAATAGCTAATGCTATCTAATTAGCTTGTATTAACTACAGTATTACTATCTAACATGTAAAACACCACAAATGGTTGCATATCTGACATTATTAGGGTAATTTTTGCAATTTGTTGTGAATCATTTTTCAAGATCTACATTTTTCAAATCTTGTCACATCCCCATACAGCCTAGGGCTATCTATCCAGCAGCCATACCATAATGTAATCTGAGAGTAGTAGCCAACATGGATAATCAGTAATAATTTAACAAGTTAGCAGTTAGCTGGTTGTGACAGAAGGTATGTCTATGCTTCACTATCAGCCCACGAACAAGGAGTAAATTTAAAAGGAGCAGCTCAGACAAAGAAATTCTAAGTGGCAAAAATGGCAATTACAATATTTCAGTATTAAGCTACAGATCTTGCACTAAAGAAATGCCATGATTTGCTTTAGTGTTGTCGTTACAACGGATATAAAGGTGCATCTCAAAAATTGTAATGTCATAGAAAAGTAAATTTATTTCACGTAATTTAATTCAAAAAGTGGAACTTTCATATATTCTAGATTCATGGCACATAAAATGTTTCAAGCCTTTTATGTTTCAATCTTGATGATTACAGCTCATATAAATAAAAAATCTAGTATCTCAAAATATTAGAATAAACAATTTATAATACAGAAATGTTAACCTTCTAAAAAGTATGTTAGTTCATGCACTCAGTACTTGGTCAGAGCTCCTTTTGCACAAATTACTGCATCAATGTGGCATGGCACAGAAGCCTAGGTTGCTTTCAGCTCGTCTGTATTGTTGGGTCTGGTGTCTCTCATAGATTCTCCGTGGGGTTCAGGTGAAGTGAGTTGGCTTTCCAATCAAGCACAGTAACACCATGGTCAGCAAACCAGTTACTAGTAGTTTTGGCACTTTGGGCAGGTACCAAGTCTTGCTGGAAAAGGAAATCAGCATCTCCATAAAGCTCGTCAGCAGATGGAAGCATGAAATGCACTAAAATCTCCTTGTAGACGCTGCATTGACTCTTGACTTGAGAAAACTCAGTGGACCAACACCAGCAGATGACATGGCACCCAATCATCACTGACTGAAAACTTCACACTGGACTTCAAGCAACTTGGTTTCTGTGCCTCTCCACTCTTCCTCCAGACTCTGGGACCTTGATTTCCAATTAAAATGCAACATTTACTTTCATCTTACCCATGACTGTGGTTGTGTGTACTGAACCAGACAGAGATTAAAGGCTCAGGATACCTTTGCAGGTGTTTTGAGTAAATTAGACCTCTTCTCAGGTCGACATTTCTGGATTATAAATTCTTTATTTTAATATTTTTGATATACTGGACTTTTGATTTCCATGAGCTGTAAGCTGAAATAATCAAGATTAAAACACAAATGTCATGATTTGAGGATAAGGCAGAAGCAGTCGCAGATTTTAAACATTTAATATAAACAAATAGACTACTAGACAAACACTAAGACAACTTGGCAAGATACTATGGCAAGAAACAGAACACACTGACATGAAAGACAGAAGTCTCAGACAACAAAAGACCAGGAGAGAGTGCAGACAAAGGGGACCTCCTTCCTGGGACAGAAGAGGAACGCGAGGTCCCCCACGAGACTCCAGGGGGGAGCGAGGGTCTCCACGAGGCTCACGGGGGGAGCGAGGTTCTCCGCTAGGCCAGGGAGAGGAGCGAGGTTCTCCGCTAGGCCAGGGAGAGGAGCGAGGTTCTCCGCTAGGCCCAAGGGAGGAACGACACTCTCCGAGGAGCATAAGGGGGGAACGGCGTCCTCCGTGGAGCAGGAAGGGGGAGCGACACACTGAGCGCAGCGAAGGAAAGGAGCGATGTCTTCAGTGGAGCATGGAGGCAGAGTGACGTCCTCAGTGAGGCAGGATGGCAGAGAGACCACCGCAGCCGAGCAGGAAGGCCGAGCAACGACCTCAGCCGAGCAGGAAGGCCGAGCAACGACCTCAGCCGAGCAGGAAGGCCGAGCAACGACCTCAGCCGAGCAGCCGGAGGGCGGGATTTGGTCTCATCTCCGAGAGATATTCTACAACGAACGCCGGGTGTGGTATGGTGCATGCATTGTACCGCGATGGTATTCCGAGTATGCGGTTACTCTGAGCCATCAGTGCCCTCGACCTTCTTCCCTGCTCCGTTATCTTGAGATACCACTCCGCATAGGCGTTGTACCAGGCGTCCATCGGGGCCATCTGCTGCTTCTAAGTAAAGGTCTTTCGTTCTGTCACGATTTGAGGATGAGGCAGAAGCAGTCGCAGATTTTAAACATTTAATATAAACAAATAGACTACTAGACAAACACTAAGACAACTTGGCAAGATACTATGGCAAGAAACAGAACACACTGACATGAAAGACAGAAGTCTCAGACAACGAAAGACCAGGAGAGAGTGCAGACAAAGACTATATATACACATGGGTGCTCATTAACCAGAAACGTGGATCAGGTGCAGTTGTGGTGCAGTGCAGTGGCTGATGGGAAATGGAGTCCAGAGTTCCCAGATACGTGACAACAAAAAAGACTTGAAATGATTTATAATGAATATAAAATATATGAAAGTTCTACCTTTTGTATTAAATTAAGGAAGTAAATGAACTTTTCCACAATATTCAATTTTTTTGAGATACACCTGTAAATAGTCTGCATGCTTGTTCATGTAGAAATAATTTGAGGGGGGAAAAAGTCTAAAAGTAAAAAAACAAAAAACAAAACTTGTTTATACATATGTGCACACCTTTTTATATAGGGACAAGTGACTGTGCTCAGAATTAACCAATAACATTCTCACTCGTGTTCAAAAGTAATTATCATACAACTTTTAAAAATTAAGTGATTCTGATTAACCCCAAATAAAGATTTGTTGGATTTTCTGGAGGACATCTTTTTTATTTAATTTGACTGCTTAAGCCATGGCCCACAAAGAACTTACAAAGCCTGTTCAGGATCTCACTGGTGAAAGTTATTGATCAGGAGAGGGGTACAAAAGAATTTCCAAAACATTAGATGTACCATGAAACACTGTGAAGGCCATCATCAAAAGGTGGAAAAAATGGCACACCAGTGATGTTCCTCCAAACTACATGAAAGGACAAGATGAAAAACCTATCAGGCTACTGTCAAGAGCAAAATTAAAGGAGCAGCAGGAATAGCTGGTAAATATTTCACTCCCTCATGTGACAGCAATCTCTTGTATTCATCACTGGTATGAGCTATGGGTTATGGGAAAATAGATGCCCTTTCTAATGAAAAAGCAAACAAACAAAGAAACAAACAGAAAACATCCATGCCTACCTAAATTACCCATATTGTCACGTCTGGCGAGTTGAGGCAGAAGCAATCGCAGATTTTTTAAACATTTATTTTAAACACACGAGCAACGAAACAAAGACACTAGGACAACTGGGCATAATACTGTGGTAAGAAACAAAACACGGAGACGTGAGTCTATAACAACGAAAGACCCCGAAAGAGTGCAGACAAAGACTATATATACACATCGGTGCTCATTAACAAAAACGTGAGTCAGGTGCATGTGGTCAGGTGGTGTAGTGCAGTGGCTGATGGGACATGGAGTCCCGAGTTTCCGGATACGTGACAGAACCCCCCTCCAAGGGGCGCTACTCCTGGAGTGCCCAAGATCAAAGGGCCCCCCTCCGGGGGTCCAGGCCCTCCGGGCCAAAAGTCCCCAGCAGAGCCAGGAGGCCGAGCAGCTTCCACCATGGCACAAGGAAGCGGGGGGAAGTCCTTGGCAAAGCATGAAAGTGGGGCGACGTCCCCCACTGGACAGGAGAGCGGAGCATGCCTCACCCCGAGGTTCAAGGGGGGAGCGAAGTACCTGACGAGGCGCACGGGGGGAGCGGGGGTTCTCCGCGAGGCTCACGGGGGAGCGAGGTTCTCCGCGAGGCTCACGGGGAGCGAGGTTCTCCGCGAGGCTCACGGGGGGAGCGAGGTTCTCCGCGATGCTCACGGGGGGAGCGAGGTTCTCCGCGAAGCCAGGGAGAGGAGCGAGGTTCTCCGCGAGGCCCAAGGGAGGAACGACGCTCTCCGCGGAGCATGAGGGGGGAACGGAGTCCTCCGTGGAGCAGGAAGGGGGAGCGACCCACTGAGCGCAGCGAGGGAAAGGAGCGATGTCTTCAGCGGAACGTGGAGGCAAAGTGACGTCCTCAGTGAAGCAGGATGGCAGAGAGATGACCGCAGCCGAGCAGGAAGGCCGAGCGACGACCTCAGCCGAGCAGGAAGGCCGAGCGACGTCCACAGCCGAGCAGGAAGGCCGAGCGACGTCCACAGCCGAGCAGGAAGGCCGAGCGACGTCCACAGCCGAGCAGGAAGGCCGAGCGACGTCCACAGCCGAGCAGGAAGGCCGAGCGACGTCCACAGCCGAGCAGGAAGGCCGAGCGGCGCCCACAGCCGAGCAGGGATCCTGTGCGACGACCTCAACTGAACAGGAAGGCTGTGCGACGACCTCAGCTGAACAGGAACGCTGAGGCACCTTAAGGTAGCTGAACAGCGGGGAATCCCTGAGGTCAGCGAACAGAGGGGAATTCATGAGTCCGCACGGAGCTGGAGCGTCCTCACACACATAGCGGGGCGGCAGAGAGACTTCCTTCACAGGACTCACCGGCTGCGCGACTCTGAGGTAGCTGAACAGCGGGGAATCCCTGAGGTCGGCGAACAGAGGGGAATCCATGAGACCCATCGGGGAGGGAGGGTGGGAGCAAACTGCTGTATCGAAAAAAAAAATAAATAAAAAATCTACTGCTTCGTAGTCACGGTCTTTCGTTCTGTCACGTCTGGCGAGTTGAGGCAGAAGCAATCGCAGATTTTTTAAACATTTATTTTAAACACGCGAACAACGAAACAAAGACACTAGGACAACTGGGCATAATACTGTGGTAAGAAACAAAACACGGAGACAGAAGTGACGTGAGTCTATAACAACGAAATAGTGCAGACAAAGACTATATATACACATCGGTGCTCATTAACAAAAACGTGAGTCAGGTGCATGTGGTCAGGTGGTGTAGTGCAGTGGCTGATGGGACATGGAGTCCCGAGTTTCCGGATACGTGACACATATCATGTGGCAAAATATGTTATGGTCTGATGTGACCAAAGTAGAACTTTTTGGGCATAATTCTAAAAAGAAATATGTTTGGTGCAAAAACAAGACAGCTTATCGAATGATGAAGCATGGTGGTGGCAGCAATATGCCATAGGGCTGCTTCTTTTCAGCTGGGACTGGGGCTCTAGTCAAGACAGCATGAATCATGGATAGCTCCAAATACCAATCTATTTTGGTCCAAAACCTGTAGGCCTCTGTTAGACAGCTGAAGACAACGACCCAAATCACAAATCCCAGTAAATAAAGGAACTGTTTCAGCAGAAGAAGATCAGCATTGTGGAATGGCCCAGTCAGAGCCCAGATCTAAATCGTATTGAAAACATGTTGAATGACTTGAAAAAGGCTGTGCACATGAGACCCCCTCACAATTTGATAGAGATGGAGCATTTTTGCAGGGAAGAGTGGAATAAAATGGCCAAATCAAGATGTACTAAATTACAACACCCTTACCCAAAAAGACTGGTGTATTACCAGTCTGCATACTGTGTGTGCAACGTGCAAGGCAATGTGCAAAAAAATGGCTGTGCACAATATGGTTTCACTTACTGATTGCTTTGGGAAAGTAAATGTTTTTGAGTCTATACATGCGCCCCCAGTAGCACCTACCGGATGGAAGCAATTGAAAGAGTTTTTGAAGAGGTTCAGCCAGGGAGTGAAATGACAGGTGATACAATGCAAGGAAAAAAGTGTTTTAATTTGACTGTCTCCAAAAAAAAAAATTCTAATGTAATAATTTTGTATAACCTATAGGAAACGATTCATTTCACATTCGTAAACACACAAATTACAGTGAGGTGAAATTGTTGTACTTTTCCAATGAGCTGGAGAGAGTTAGCCAATTGACAGCACTTCTGATGTGGGAGTGCCACTTCAATGTTCATTCTGTGTCAACTCTAGAGTCTGTAATCTGTGAAAATCCCAGGAGATCAGCTTTTTCTGAAATACTCAAAGCACCCTGTCTGGCAGCAACAACCATGCCCCGTTCAAAGTCACATGGATAATTTTTTTTGTCCAGTTTTTTTTTTCTTGAGCAACTTTGTGCCATTAGAATAGACCATTTCTTCTTTCCGGTGGTGAGACACTTTAAGAGCAATGCGCATAATATTAATGACAGCTACAGTACCCTCTGAAACTACTGAAACGGCAAGGCCAATTCATTTGTTTTTGTTGTAGACATTTTGGTTTGAGATCAAAATATGAATATGAGAAAATAGTTTAGAATTTCATCTTTTATTTCCTGGTATTTATATGTAGATGTTTGAAACAACATAGAACATAGTATCAGGCGAGCAAAAGTATAGGAGCATGTGACTGACACAAAAAGGATAAACTAACATGAAGATCAGAGAGCTGTGTATTGGAGAAAATCAAGCAATTTTGAAGCTGAGAAAAGAGGGAAAATCAATCAGAGGCACTGTACAAGCATTGGGCATAGCCAGTGCAACAATTTGGAATGCCATGAAAAAGAAATAAACCAATGCCAAGGAAAACAACAGCAGCTGATGACAGAAACATTGTGAGAGCTGTGAAGAAAAACCCAAAAACAACAGTCAGTGAAATCACCAACAACCTCCACAGGGCAGGGATGAAGACATCACAATACACAATATAGAGGCCATACCAGAAGTGCAAACCACACATCAGCAGTAAGAGTTGGTAAGCCAGATTGGAATTCGCAAATAATTTAATATATTTTGTCGCCTACAAATTGGGTGGTCTGATAGAAAATGTGTTATGTTCTATGTCGTTTAAGATATCTTCGTATAAATACAGGGAAATAAAAGTTTAAATCCTAAGCTTTTGTTTTATATGCATCTTTTGATCTCAAACCTAAATGTCTTTGGTGTATAGCACAAACAAATTAATTGGCCTTGCCGTTCGAATAGTTTCTGAGGGGAGTGTATGTTTGCATTGCTACAGTATTTGTTGCTATGGGAGCAATGAACAAGGAAACTTAAAGAAAAAGAGATCATCTATACTGTTGGTACTTTAGAACTCCATAGAATGAATATCATGCTTCACTTCCTGTAGCCTCAGAAGCATTTTCTTTACGCAGCCAATGAAGGCCATGTGTCCAAAATGTCCCATTTCTTTGGAAACGTGGTATACTACATCGGACATTTACTACAGATTTAAAAAAAAAAAAACAGAACAGCTTAATTTCACCTTGGTATAGATTCTAAAGTCTCTGGAACTGTATTGTAGAGGTGAATCAACATTCTTTCAAAATACATTCCCTCAACTGGTGCTTTAAAAATGGTGGGGGAAAGCAGTGTCTGGTATTTCAGTCCAAAATCTTGCACAGATTTTATATTGGGGTGACTGCCCATCTGGTGACTGCCAAGGCCATAGCATGTAACATTCACCATTTGTGCCATGAGGATAAGGGCCCTGTCATCAGGCTAGACCAGTCCTATCAGGTAAATTACTAACACACTCTTGCCTTTAAGCCTTCCACAATATTAGGGAAAGATAAACATTCAGTATGAGTATATTGATAAATAGTTGTAATCTTCACATTAATCACCGCAAATTTGGTTTAATTTAATAGGATTTAACTTTCACCCATTATAGCTTATAAAATAGCCCTTGATCCAGCACACCCTAGTATTTTGCACTTGTATGTTTTTAAAACATTATTCACTTTATATTGGCCTCAAATATCGTTCTATATTTCTGAATGGATTTACAATGCCCAAAGCATGAATGATGATCACTTATGATATAACCTTATTTGAATTTGGAGTGGCCTTCACTCTAAGGGGAAAGTTGGACCCAAGCCATTACAGAAAAACACGTGCACAGAGTTTGCATGTTTTCGGGGTTTCCTCAATGTACTCCGGTTTCTTCCCCCAGTCCAAAGAAGCTGATTGGCATCTCCAAGTTGTCCATAGTGTGTGACTGTGTGTGTGATTGTGCCCTGTGATGAATTGGCACCCCATCCATGGTGTCCCCCGCATTGTGCCCTGAGTCCCCTGAGATAGACTCCATGCTTCCCGCAACCCTGTGTAGGATAAGCAGCACAGAAAATGGATGGATGGAAGGTTATGCACCACAACCCGACTCTAGGAATCTTCTCTACGTAACTAGATCTTGGACAGAGCTGAAGACTTTTGTATTTCCTTACATACGTATGTGGCAGAGCATGGTAGGTTAAATGCTCAATTGTGTCACCTGTCTGGAAGCATCTGCGCTCATTATGCCTTTAATTTCTTACTCACCTAGGTAAAATGCAGTACTGTGCAAAAGTCAGAGGCACATGTAAATAGATTATTCAAAGGAGTGATACTTTCAAAATAATTAAATGAAAATTGAATATATTTAATAAATGTGTTTAATCAATTAGATCAGTGTGTAGTGTAGCCACTGTTGGGCTTGCTGTTGTAAAAAAACTAAATTATATAAATAAGTAAAAATACTGTATGTAATTTGGGAACTATTAGACAATGAAGTTACTACTGCATAGCTGTCTTTCCTTCTCTCTCCTTTATCCAGATATATTAATATTTTAGTCTCCACCCTGACCTCTGTTTTCTTCAGAGTAATAAAACAGTGTAGGCTCACACACTGAATTGGTCAGATCTGTATGCTGTGTGCACATAACTGGGTGCGTTCAAGGTTACAGAGCCCACCCCTACTGTGTGAGAAAATAACAGAGGAAGAGTGACAGTTCTTGTTGTCTGTAGTCTGCAGAATGTGATGGTGCAAAATAAAAATGGAAAAGGGTAGTTAGAGAAGCAAAATGGATGGGTGGAGACAATTATGTACTGCGTTGTCAGAAAGAAACTGTCTGCATTGTAATTGTCAACAAGACAAAAAGTCACCTTATACCATGACTGAGAATACCCTTTTGCTCAGTCCATAAAGACTTCACATTTTAACCAAGCTCTTAAATATGTTGTTTTATAATGATCTTTTTCATTCAATTTCTTTTTCTACATGAACGCTTTAGTAAGAAGAAGCAGACTAAATATTCGGTGAAGTGCATACTCATGTGAGTTGGGCTTTATAGAATAACACAGCAAAGATAGTGGTAAAGATGTAAGTGGATTGAATCAATACAAAATATTTATAAGATTGTATATATATATATATATATATATATATATATATATATATATATATATATATATATATATATATATACACAAGCTTATAAGTATTTTTTATTATATATATAAAAACCTTATACATTTTTTAGCAGCACAAATACACTTTCCTTAATGAGAAAAATCTGGCAGCATACCACTGAACACGGTGTGGGAAAAAGGAAAGGGGGATGGTGATGGTGGGGATGGTGGGGGGGCGAGGCAGGGTGGGCGTGCAGGATAGAGAGGGAGGAGACATGGATGACGGAGAGAGTGTGAGAGGCACACACTCACACGCAGCCTTGCAGAGAGAGAGAGAGAGAAAGAGAGAGAGAGGGACACAGAGAAGAGGACAACAGTGACACCGGGAGAAGAAAGAAAGAGATGTCTGCTGAAAAGGTGCCTCTTTCTCAGTTACTTGCCGGCCCTCACTAAGACACCATGGGCTGCATTGGCTCCCGCACTATCAGTAAGATCCTTTACTGTTTTCATGACATTTTTATTAGGCTTAAAAAGGAACCGGGGTGGTGGAGTGGATGATGCTAGCACACACACACACACACACACACACACACACACACACACACACACACACCCTACCGACCAGGGAAAGTGTCAGTGTTTCTATGGAAACCCTCTGGTTAAAGGCTGTTTGTCTTTGAGGATAGACTATGATTTCTAATTGTCCTGAAGGGATGCCAAGAGAAAACGGATGAGCTGAAAGGTGGTGGATTCAGCATTCAGACAAGGGGGTTAAACCACCACACAGGAATCAGGGACAGGGGTGGGCTGGTGTTGTAGAGACAGTTATGGAAGAAAGATAGTCCTTATGGGATATTGTGATAAAAGGAGTGAGAGAAGACATAAAAGTGGTAGAGGAAGCAAACATGCGTGTGTGAGTTTGAAAAGGCTCATCGAAGTCTCACCAAGTTTATTTAGGGATCTGTATTATGTGCAGTTGAATTTGTGTGTGTGTGTGTGAATACCATTTAGCCTGCATTTGATCAAATAGCACTTGCAATGAGTAGAGCTAATTTGAAGACAGGATTTGATGGCAATTCTCAGCATAAATCATTACTACTCAGTGCTGCTCATTCTTTAGGGACATTCACAGCTGCCATTCAAAGAGTCGAACCTATTACATCAAACCTGGACCACTGCCTGAGCTGGAATGAAACAATTGGCGCCATATTTGACCTTTGATTGTCATTGAGTAAGCGTTGGGGGGGCAAAGTGCTGTTTTTGTCTCAGAAAAATAGGGGCCAGTGTATACTTGACACCCTACAGTGAAGAAGTAGCAAAGTAGAGCAGAAAATTGGACTGATTCATCTATTGTCCCTTTCAGTGAAAGTACATTGGTTTCTGCTGTTTTTTTTGCCCATTATAATAGAAAGGCATCATGAAAGAACTGCATAGTTGCTGCTGTAGTGTGAAGGTGTAGTTGCCCATTCAACTCTGGTCTTTACAGGGTTTACTGTTTGCAAAGAGAAACATGTCTCCCATATTTAGCATGATGATCTATACTTAGGTTTATAGTGAGAGAAGGAGAAGAGAGGAGGTTTGATGCGTAGAATATGGGTCAAGTGCTTATCATACAATAGTCCACTGTCTTGTCTGTTGCAAGAAATCATCTCTCTCTCTCTTTCTCTCTCTCTCTATATATATATATACACATATGTATGCAATTAGATTGCAAAGGGACTGCATTGTGACTGCGATCAAATCTATATTGCTAAAAAGTTGCTCTAGCTGTTCATAATTCCTGTTACAGACATAGTACTTGTGAATTCAGTTGCGGATTAAGGGCCTTGCTCAAGGGCCAAGCTTTGGCAGCTTAGCAGTGCTGGGATTTGAACTCATAACCTTCCATTCAGTAGTCAAATGTCCTAACCACTGACCTACCATTTCACTATAAACATGCTTCCAAATCAACAAAGTGTTACAAATTCATTGTTTGCAATAACCTTCTCAGTCTCTGTCTTTAAACCCTATTGAAAATCTGTGGTCTAAATTGAAAAGGGAAGTCCACATGCGCAAACCTACAAAACCTAGAGCTTAAAAAAATTCAGTATACAATAGTAGACCAAGGTCTACAAGTTTTGGCAATCTTCTTACACATTATAGAAAATGAATCGATGCTATTATTTTGTAAGGATTTTGTATCAACAATGCACTATTAAAAACATTGTGCTAAAAAACTAGTTTAAAAACCACACACACAGGGTTTTTCTGCTTTCAATTTTGTCTTCAGTAAGTAAATAGCAGCTCAATTGGGTTGAGGTCAGGTGGCTGACTTGGGTATTTAAGAGCAATCCATTTCTTTACTTTTAGAAGCTCTTGGGTTGCTTTCACATTATGTTTTTCGGTGATCATCCATCTGTACTGTGAAGTGACGTCCTATCAGTTTTGCAACACTTGACTGAATCTGAGCAGAATGTATAGCTCTATACACTTCAGAATTCATCCTGCTACTTCTTTCAGCAGTCACATCATCTATAAACACCAGTGACCCAGTTCCACTGGCAGCCATACATGCCCATGCCATAACACTTCCTCCACCATATTTCACAGGTCATGTGGTATAAGATAAGATAAGATTTACCTTTATTGATCCCCCATAGGAGAAATTCAAGATAACATATCAGCACAAGTAGGAAGACTAACATCAAAGAAAAGTAAAGAATTCCATAGGTACCTAGACATCAGAAGTAGCATTATTTAAAAATAATATTTGATAAATGGAAATAATAATAGAAACAATTAAATGTGTGTATGTACATATTTTAGAGTGCAATGTGCTATATCCTTAGCATTTATGTGCAATGTTTGTAGTAGGGCAATTTGAGTGTGTGTGTTTGTGAGACCCAGTCAGTGGCCAGAGATATTGGGTACTGTTGCATTGTGGCTGATGGCATTAAATCCCCAGACAACTTGTTGGCTGGATGAATCTATGGCTGAATGTGCCTCAGAGCCTCCTCAGATCAGCAGAGAGAGGATGAGAAAGATTGTCCATGGTAGCTATCCGCTTCCCTCTCATCCTCTTCTCAGTCACTTCCTCCACACTGTCCAGTTCCAACCCCACCATAGTGCTGGCCTTCTTCACCAGCTTGCCCATTTTGTTGGCACCACAAGTCCCAATGCCACCTCCTCCCACACACCCCAGCAAAGAAGATATTGTTGGCTAGAACAGACTGGTAAAACATGAGCCTCCTCCAAAAGAACAAGCTTTGGATCATGAGCCCTTCCTTTCTAGTCCCATCACTCTCGTACAAGTTAATCTTGGTTTCATCTGTCCAAAGATGAACTGGGCAGGATTGACTTGGTTAGATGTTCCATCCATCCATCCATTTTCTATACTGCTTATCCTTCAGGGTCACAGGGAACCTGGAGCCTATCCCAGGAAACATCGGGCACAGGGCAGGGTACACCCTGGACAGATTGCCAATCCATCGGGGACAATCACATGCACATTCACACACCCATTCATACATTATGGACACTTGGGCATGCCAATCATCCTGCCAGCCTAGCATGTCTTTGGACAGGGGGTTGAAACTAGAGTACCAGGAGGAAATCCCCACAGCATGGGAAGAACATGCAAATTCCGCACACACAGTGCCGTGGTGGGAATGTGCTAACATGTGAGGCAAATGTGCTAACCACTAAGCCAATGTGCGCCCTTGGCTAGAGTTTTTCTTCAACATGGAACGAATTCTGCAATCACCCACTTTAGTTGTTGTCTGTGGTCTTCCAGGTTTTTATTGGTGTTACTGAGCTCAACAGTGCATTCCTTCTATTTAAGAATATACCAAATTGTTGTTTTGACCACTTCTAAAGATTCTCCTGTCTCTCTGATAGGTCTGTTTTGTGTTTTCAACCTAATGATGGCCTCCTTCACTTGCATCAATACCTTTTTGGACCGCTTATTGAGTGTTCCCATGAACAGCTACCAAATACAAATTCAACACTTGGAATCAACAGATATTTTATCTCCTTAATTTGTCATGAAATAATGATGAAACTGCTTATTAGTCAATTGTCTAATTACCTTTGAGACTGAAAATGGAGGGACCGTAATAAATGGCTCTAATTCCTAAACAGTTAATACAATATTTTTGTTAAACCCCTTGAATTAAAGCGGAAAGTCTACACTTCAATCACATGGTCCAAAGTGACTGGTCAATACTACGATTTATAACCATGCTTCTGTTCTGTGAATGATTCAACATGAAGAGAGATAGGACAGTTCAGAGACAGGGTAAAAGAGAGAGACTGACTGACAGAGTAAATGAGACTGCAAAGAATGAGTCAGAGGAGAGGAAGGTGGGAGGGAAGGACTGAGCAATGTGGAAGAGGATGGTGGAATATAGGATTGAAGCAGCATAAATTAGTAAATGGACGAGAGAGATCAAAAGGCTTGCTTTAAGTACTGAAAATGCTTTTCTTATAATTTTCTTTCTTGCAAATTACTTTGGTTTCTGTCCAGCTTACTTAGTAATTACACATGGCCATTTACCATGTAGATTGTTGTGTAGCAATTTCTGGATTGTTTGCCTGCCTGATTTTTTATAAATAAACTGTGCCTGATTTCTGGCCTTGCATCGGGATTTGCCTATTGGACTATGCTGCTTCTGTTTTGCAATGATGTGCATAGAAATTAACAAAACATATGCACATGGAGTCAAATAGTCCTGACTTTGTCTTACAACTTGGATTAGGCAGAAGTACAAGATTTGAGATCAGTGTCAGGACAAGGAAAACTTCTTGAGGTTTGGCTCGATCTCATATCTTATATAGAATCACAAAATTTATTCAGCCCATTTCACAAGAAGCTATCCTCTTTAAAACCGTGTATTGCCCTACGATGTATGATGGATCTCCTGGAAAGTTTAAGAGCTTTTTCACGCAGAGGGCAATTATGTTTGCTCACCCAGCATTTATGCCCAAGGTGAAAACAATATATTGGGTCATAGCTACTTTTAATGAACAAAAATTCTACCCACAGTTTGAGTGAATTTTTGAGAGGTTTTCAACTACCCCATCTCACCCTGTCTTCAGTCCAATGCCAAATTAAATTTCTGCTCTCATGTTTAGTGCTAAACGAGTAAGCAAATGAAACTTGGGAGGACACGATTATTGGGCAAGCAAAGCAATTAGAGTCAATTAAAAATTTTCACATCTATGGCCAATTCACCTAACAGAGGAAACCTACATCGATGAAGGTGAGAACATTTAAAACTCAGAAGCCCCAGTTCAAAATTGAAGCAGGGCTGAAGATGCTGCAAGGTCGCAGTGCTATCTATTGTGCTGCCATCCATTTTTCCACAGATTGTAAGTCACCATGACAAAACAATACAAACCTGCTGTTGAGCATCTGCACTACCATGCTGAAAGAAAATGGAAAATGTCCAATCCCTCTGCCTTTCACAAGAGCCTCAAAACGTGCTTGTTGTGGTCAATCATTGGTCATTCATCTAAAACTCCTGTTGGTGCCCTGTGTTCTCTCTGTCTGCTAAGATTCTGGATGGCATCCCCTTTGGAACATTAGCCACTGAACATGCATATAGACATTCTCCATCATATAGGTGTACTCCATCATTGTCTTCATCAATGGTCACATATTCCCCTGATCACATTGGCTTAGAGCTACAATGGCTAGCATTGCTTGACCCTGTATTCTTCTGGAGTTGCTGAATGTTGACTTGCAGGAACCTGTGCAGCCACCCTCAATGAATGTCCCTGCCATGCAGAGCTGCCCATGTAGAGAGCATCAATAATTAAGACCAGGGGTCAGTTGCACCAACTGAACATAAAATCTCAACCCTGGGTATAAAATCAGTTCTAACCCATACACTGATAGTAGTTTGTTAAAAATTAGAGTGGTGCAGAATTTTGCTTGCACCATGGACACTAAAGGTACAGTACATGGTCACTATTAGTCCTTAAGGTGATCACAGATCAATATTTTGTCTCACAGAGAAACACATTTCGCCATCAACAGCCAATCATAAAGACAATCCAAGATAGAGAGGAAACATTACATCCATGATTGCAATATCCTGAGACACAGGGAAGTGGTTTATGTCCAGTGTAATATATTTACTTCTTGTTTGGTGTACATATAAATAAAAAATACACTGTGCCCTGGTTACTATTTCCTGTCCACATCAACCGGAGCTACAGGATTCTTCTTGAGAAAAATGGATGTAGCCCTGCATTGACTGAGGTTACTAAATATTTGGTTATGGTCAAGTTGTATTATTTCCTGTCCCTAGTAAGTAAGAGGTGTTACCAGTCTTGATCTGTGTATTGCTTACAACCTCCATATATTTGAGTGCAATGATTGGAAGATGACTTTAATCACCACTACAAAACATTACCTGCACTAGGTGATGCTGTACGGTCTTGTCAATGCCCAATCCACATTCCAGGCCTTGAATTGTTTTAATAATTTCCATTATTATACACATGCAGTTTCCTCTGAAAGTATTGGAACAGCAAGGCCAAATCTTTTGTTTTTGCGATATGCTGAAGACATTTGTGACAGACATCACCAAACTGTTGCCTACTTCTTTTGTGATTTGTAAGATTAATGAGTCCATTCCAGAAGCAGCCATGCAAGCCAAAGACATGGTAGTAAATCCACCATGCTAGACTGATGAGCTCGTATGTTTTGGATCATGAGCAGATCCTTTCTTTCTCCACGTGTTGTCATTTCCATCACATTAGTAGAGGTTCGTCTTGGTTCCAGAACTTTTGTGGCTCATCTCTGTATTTCTTTGCAAATTCCAATCTGGCTTTCTGATTCTTACTGAGTGGTTTATATCTTGTAGTTAGGCCTCTATATTTCGTCTCTCAAAGCTCTGCTCTTCTTTGAATGGTACAGTGTGATGCATTCACCCCTGCCCTGTGGAGGTTGTTTATCTTGTCACTGACTTGTTTTGGGGTTTTTCTTTATAGCTCTTACAATGTTTCTGTCATCAATTGCTTCTATTTTCCTTGGCTGACCTGTTACATGTCTGGCTGTTAGTACACCAGTGGTTTCTTTCTTTCTGAGGACAGTCCAAATTGTTGTTTTGGCTATGCCCAATGCTTGTGCAATGGCTCTGAAAAATTTTCCCTCTTTTGTCAGCTTGAATACGACATGCTTTTCTCTTATAGACAGCTCTCTGGTTTTTATGTTTGGTTTGTCCTTTTTTAACAATAAATGTAGTATTCACAGGTGAAACCCAGGGCTTAAACCTAAAGTAGACATTCAGAGCTATTAATTGTTTAAAAACTCAATCTAACAGGGCACACCTGGGCAACAAGAAACACCTGTCAGTCACATGCCACAAAATGTTTATCTATTTTAAAAAATTGCTGCGTTAAATCAAAAGGTGCCAAGACAACAAAAGTTGTTTAACACATCTACAGTAAATGTAAATATCAGGAAACAAAAGCTGAAAGCCTTACCATTTCATATTCATCTTTCAAATTGGCCTTAAAGTTTTAAATACTTTCAGAGCAGACTGTATATGACATTCTTTTCTATTCCACTTCAGATTAACCTCTTTGTCAAATCTGCGAAATGTGAACCCCATTAAACCACTCTATCCTTCTTGGGCTACGTCCTGAGCATACAGATGTTAAATATAGATACGGGAAGGAGATATCAGACACCAAATGGCTACACATAGTATTTTTACTGATGCTTCATTCAGAACTAGCTGCATCCCTCATGTCTTACATCCCTCATGACTTTATCAGCACTCTCATTCTGAAAGACCCTGATCCTATACTACAATTCATAGTGGAGGTGAACATCCCCGATGTAGCATGCCCCCTCAATAAATGATAGTAAAAGGCTTTATTGATGGTCTAAACAGGTTTCTTTCCATATCTTTTGTTAACCCAAACCAACATAAAATATATATATATATATATATATATATATATATATATATATATATATATATATATATATATATATATATACCTTACTATTATCTGAAAATGATATACCAAATTAAGTAAGCGCCTGGTATAGACTAATGTTTTAGAACTGTTCTAGCCTCTAGCCCTATTGAGCATCTGTGGAGCATCCTCAAATGGAAGGTGGAGGAGCACAAGGACTCTAACATCTACCAGCTTCGTGATGTCGTCATGGAGAAGTGGAAGAGGACTCCAGTGGTAAGCTGTAAAGCTCTGGTGAACTCCATGCCCACGAGGGTTAAGGCAGTGCTGGAAAATAATGGTGGCCACACAAAATATTGACACTTGATATTGTGTGTTGAGTTATTTTGAGGGGACAGCAAATTTACACTGTTATACACTCACTACTTTACAGCAAAGTGTAATTTCTTCAGTGTTGTCACATGAAAAGATATACTCAAATATTTACAAAAATGTGAGGGGTGTATTCACTTTTGTGAGATACTGTATATACTGGTGTTGAATCTCGTACACACTAAACATTTGTCTACAAATGTAAACTCATTGGTGGAACTTCATCCTTCACAATCATTATTACCATGAAACACAGTGTCAGAATCATCAAATAATAACAAGGTACAGTGCCTTGCGAAAGTATTCGGCCCCCTTGAACTTTTCAACCTTTTGCCACATTTCAGGCTTCAAACATAAAGATATAAAATTTTAATTTTTTGTGAAGAATCACCAACAAGTGGGACACAATTGTGAAGTGGAACAAAATCTATTGGATATCTTAAACTTTTTTAGCAAATTAAAAACTGAAAAGTGGTGCGTGCAAAATTATTCGGCCCTTTTAGTGTCAGTGCAGCAAACTCACTCCAGAAGTTCAGCGAGGATCTCTGAATGATCCAATATGTCCTAAATATGACCCAATATGATCCAATATGTCCAATGTCCTAAATGACTGAGGGTGATAAATAGAATCCACCTGTGTGTAATAAGTCTCTGTATAAATGCACCTGCTCTGTGATAGTCTCAGGGTTCTGTTGAAAGCGCAGAGAGCATCATGAAGACCAAGGAACACACCAGGCAGGTCCGTAATACTGTTGTGGAGAAGTTTAAAGCCGGATTTGGATACAAACAAAAAAAAAAAAAAAAAAAAAAAGCACAACCAAGGGGAAAAAAGAAAAAAAAAAAAAGAGGGGGGGGGGGGAAAAAAAAAAACAGGGAGGGAAAAAAAAAAAAAAAAAAATAAAAAAAAAAAAAAAAAAAAACAAGGGAAAAAAAAAAAAAAAGAAAAAAAGGTGGTCAGATGAAACAAAAAAAAAAAAAATCGAGAACTTTTGCCCACAATGCAAAACGATATGTTTGGCGTAAACAACAACACAGCTCATCACCCTCAACACACCATCCCCACTGTCAAACATGGTGGTGGCAGCATCATGATTTGGGCCTGCTTTTCTTCAGCAGGGAAAGGGATGATGGTTAAAATTGAGGGGAAGATGGATGCAGCCAAATACAGGACCATTCTGGATGGAAACCTGTTGAGTCTGCAAAAGACCTGAAACAGGATGGAGATTTATCTTCCAACAAGACAATGATCCCAAACATACAGCAAAATCTACAAAGGAATGGTTCACAAATAAACGTATCCAGGTGTTAGAATGACCAAGTCAAAGTCCAGACTTGAATCCAATCGAGAATCTGTGGAAAGAGCTGAAAACTGCTGTTCACGAACGCTCTCCATCCAACCTCACTGAGCTCGAGCTGTTTTGCAAGGAAGAATGGGCAAGAATTTCAGTCTCGGTGTGCAAAACTGATAGAGACATACCCCAAACGACTTGCAGCTGTAATCCGCACCAAAAGGGTGGCTCTACAAAGTATTATCGCCAAGGGGCCGAATAATTTTGCACGGCCCACTTTTCATTTTTTTATTAGTTAAAAAAGTTTCAAAAATCCAATAGATTTCGTTCCACTTCACAATTGTGTCCCACTTGTTGGTGATTCTTCACAAAAAATAAAAAATTAATATCTTTATGTTTGAAGCCTGAAATGTGGCAAAAGGTTGAAAAGTTCAAGGGGGCCGAATACTTTCGCAAGGCACTGTACCACATCGATATCTTAACATATAGTCTTCATAAACAATTCTAATCACTTGTCTTATTATTGTCAAGACTATGGAAAAATGCTTAATGACCTTATTTAGACTCTACAACTTAATACAGTATCTGGGAGAGAATTCTACCATTGAGAGAGCACTTCAATTGGCCACTGCCATTTATCACAACAAATAGCCCTACAGCAAAAGTCTCCCCAGTTTGAACAAGCATCTTAGTCAACCCATTTCAGGAAGAGATTGTTAAAACAAGCTAAAAGTACAGCCTCTGTCTATGTTCTGAGTGTCATAACCAGCCCTCTTAGCATACAGTGCATCCGAAAAAGTATTCACAGCACTTCACTTTTCCCACGTTTTGTTATGTTATAGTTATTCCAAAATGGATTAAATTCATTATTTTACTCAATAATTCTTCAAACAATACCCCATAATGACAACATGAAAGAAGTTTGTTTGAAATATTTGCAAATTTAATAAAAATAATACATTTGCATCATACTCAAAAAGACTTGAGGCTGTAATTGGTGCCAAATTGGTGTTGTCATTATGGGGTATTGTTTGTAGAATTTTGAGAAAAAATAATGAATTTAGTCCATTTTGGAATAAGGCTGTAACATCACAAAATGTGGGAAAACGGAAGCGCTGTGAATTCTTTCCGGATGCACTGTACATGCCCTGGACAGCAGCCCTGTTGTCATTGTACTTCTCCATGCTGAAATTGTTTCCATTCTGGTGACCAAGTCTCCCCATACCCAAATATTGTTGGGTATTCTCTTGCTACCCAGTCCATATCCTGGAACAGGGGTGAACTTCCCCATTGGAATGATACTTGTATCTCACTTTCTTGCCATGTGGATCAGGTGGTAGAGCGGGTTGTCCACTAATCGTAGGGTTGGTGGTTCGATTCCCGGCCCACATGACTCCACATGCCGAAGTGTCCTTGGGCAAGACACTGAACCCCAAGTTTCTCCCGATGGCAAGTTAGCTCCTTGCATTGTAGCTCTGTTTCCGTTGGTGTGAATGGGTGTGTGAGACACAGTGTAAAGCGCTTTGGAAAAAAAGCGCTATATAAGTGCAGACCATTTACCATACAGCACAATTTGAAAGCCCAGAGTCAGAGAAAACTGATAAAATCAGATTTTACCCCATATGAAACATTTCTGAGGTCTTTAATAGTCTTGGAGGAATATGTAAATGTGTAAACATTGGCTTTAGGTTACACTTACAGTGATGTAGCCCTAGAAATGTTATGTGGCACATAAATCTTCACCTAAATCACCTAAAATGTCATTCAAAACAAAGAATAACCTGGATAAATGTGATTTTCACCAAAACTCTGAATGAAGAGCTGTTGAAATGCACCAGACTTAGGTAGAATTGGTATCATCATGTCTGACACTTAAATATCCAAGGCATTTCAGGGGGTTTTAGAGTTTGCCAACTTCTATTGAAGGTTCATATAAGGGTTCAGCTCCATGGCAGCTCGCCTCATTTCACTCCGTAAAGGAAAATTTAAATTGAATTCAATTCAGAATGTAATTCAAGCTTTTCAACATCTCACGAACCACTAATTCACCAGTACCCTTATCCTCTGGTATCCTGATAAGTCGTTATCATTCATGGTTGAAGTGACATGTGATGTAATGTCTCACAACAACCAACAGGACAAAAGACAAAATGACCTCATTTAATCCTCTACAGGTCTCACCCCCTTCCAGCGTGCTTTATGTTACCAACCGCTACTGTTTCCATGGTTTCCACTGATGATTAAATGAGGAGAACTGAGAAAACCTGAGAAGCAGTACATGCCTTAATTCAATGTGTAGTGAGACAAAAAAGGGGTTTAAGCAGACTAACATTACAGACTTTATGATTAATTGGTCATTGGTTATTAGACAAGGTATCTCTCTATGCCACTATGCTATTGGCAAGAATGACCTCTTATCTTTTTCTTATATATATATTCATTCATATCAAACACCAGAATAAGAAAAAGTGTGATTTAACTGTGGCATGGACATTTGTACCAGAAAGGTTGGTTTGAGAATATCAGAAACTGCTGCTCTCCTGGGATTTTCAGTCTCTAGAATTCAGTGTATCGTAATACATTGTATCGCCCATTCTCTAGACCAGTGGTCACCAACCCTCCTCCTTGAGTTCAGTTAATCAGGAACATCTTAAGGCAGTGATTAGATGGTAAGGTGGGCACAATTATGTTTGAAGCTAAAGTCTTCAGGAAGGTAGATCTCCAGGAACACTGTTCTATACCATTCCTACATCCCCTATACTATGTCATTTCTATTTTATATTGAGTACAATGTTAGCATTGTAATAAGCCATATTTACTGTTTCCCCTCAAACTGTTGATTCAGTCTGCACTGGAGGTAAAATAGCCTCTTGGACTTAGCCCACTCTCTGTAAGCTTCAACTGGATGACACCAGTCTTTTTATGAGAGAGTAAGCATCATGGAAATGAAGGGACTACATATCCAAACATACTCTTAACCAACTCCATGACTATCAAAGACATTTTTTTCACAGGTTTATGTTGTATGTGTATCTGTCAGTACTTTGTAAATGTTGGACACAGTGAATCTTTCCTCTACCAAGCAAAACGTTGATGATGGCACCTGTACATTCTAGGCCACAAGATCTGTCCCCAGTTTGTTTCTGCATGCTTGGCAAAAACCTTCTGTTGTGCAAAGTTAAAGCAATGTGCTTTAAAATATGTTGAATGTGTAGAAACAGTTGAATGAGAATACTGACAGCAATTTGATTAAAACTAAAATTGCATCTAAGTGTGAACAAGCTTGTAATTGTGTGTGGCTGTGTGCTTCCATGCATTAGACTACAGGGTGTATTCCTGCTTGCGCCCAGAATTCCCGGGATAGGCTATGGATCCACTGCAACCCTGACTAGGATAAAGTGGTTACTAAAAATTTATAATTTTACCAATTTTTCAAAAACTAATTTCTCCCTACACAGCTGTCATCATGTAAATATGCTTTTTAAACCACCAGACTTTTGCCTTGTTCATTTCTTTTCCTCAGCTCCACTATACTTTATGCTCTATCTCCAGGGTAAGAAAGACTGATTGTGGAAATGGCCCCAATGCTCAGAGGTGCCACTGTACTTACAGGAAAAAGAGCCCAGCAATTAACAATTAATCAGAGGGAAGAGAGAGATTTTATAGGATAGGATAAGAAAAAAATTGATGAGTATGTCAAATATCTCAATGAAGAATAACTTTATTGCAGCAAAGCAGTGACAAAGTAAATAAAGCACTTCAGGTTCATCAGAGTCAAAGTGAACTTCAAACAATATCAGCTCAGATATTTTATACTGTTTTTTGTATGTAAATTACAGATAACAATTGAATCGATCCTTTTTCATTCTCACATCATTGATGTCATTACAGGTGTGACAACCCAAATGGTGGGGTGATGCGATTGTCTCGACAGATGTCTTTCTGAATGGTAGTTATGGTCACATGCCCCTGTGTTCATGGTTAGTTCTTAATGTCCCACTGCCGCTCTGATTGGATGTCAATTCATGTGCTATTATCCACATGTTGCTGAGACTGATGTGAATTATCCCTGATAATTAAGCCTTTTGGGGGATGTTCTTGTACTACCATGCAGTGGAATCTGCTTAGAGGCAGACTGTGATTTCTTACAACAGTGAAGTTCATGAAGGCTGTAGATAAATTCTTCATACTGCCAAGTAAGACTCTGCGTATTAGAATAATCCGGAACACTGAGCTTGTTCATCCCAAAGGTGTTCAGTGGGGTTTTCGGTTTGGGGAAGAAGCACATATGGGTGTGGTGGTCAAGTGTCCACATACGTTTAGCCATATAGTGTATTTCAGAACTCAGTGTTCATCAAGTTGTTCTGGTAGTGTATCTAGGCTTTGGGGATTTAGATGTTAGAAACCGTTTCTTCGCTCCCTCATGGCAAAGTCAGAAAATCATTCATCCAATTGTCAAGAGATCACAAGTTTAAATCTTGAGAATGCCACAGCCATGTATCAGGAGTCCAAGAGAATAAAAAATCAATTCAGTTCATTTGTATTTTCCTCTGTGATTCAAAGTCATTCACACTGCTTGAAAAACCTCTTGTGGAAAACAGGTGGAGATAGACACCCATGCATTTCACAATGTTAAAACTAGATGGCAGCGCAGACACAGAATTTTTGTTAATGGTATCTTTTCGCAGATATCAGGAAGTACATACAGATGATTATTATTATAGAGACCTATTGTACAGAGTGAAACCAATTTACAGTAAGAGGCCTTTAATACAAATATAGGCTATGTTAGAAATCTTTCAGAATTCAAAATCAGGTGTTACGAAGCCAGCCAAGAGCCAGCTTCTAGAAGTATTGTAGATGTATTAAGTGCATGATTTCTATGTCTCTGGTGTATGTTTGGTATCTGGTTAGATTTGGTCAGGTCTGATCTGATACACAATAAGATTGAACATGATAGGAGTGCACCTTCCTAGCACTTCTTCACACAACAAGGTCACAGTCATATTCTCAGTATAACATGTTTTACGTGTCACAGAGTTACAATATGCGAGTCATCATGATCATATTGATTTGGGTAAAATATTGATTTGGGTAAAACTAAAACAAACATAATGAAATAAACAAGAAAATGTAAAAATATCTTACAGCTTTAATGATGGCTTCACAAGAAGATCTTTACATGTAGAAGGTAGAGTTAATTGTTTAATGTAGGGTTAAAGATTCATGTTATTTGAAGTTTAGATGTTGGAAAGAGTAGAATTAAATTGATTTATTTAGCAGCATTTAACCTTAGATCTGACAGAGGACAGAGAACTGCACATTCGTTTATTTCTAGAAAATGATATTAATGATACAGTAAATGATAACCAGATGTTAACACCAGATGTTAACACCTTTCTGTCATTATGTCACTGATGGCAGTTTGGTGAATGTCATTTGGTTTGGCTTTTTGTGAACACAAACAAAAAAAAGAGACATAACTGATGCCCAAGGGCTTGCATAATCTTGTTCTTCTAATTGCTTTTACCCTCCCTTTCTCTTTTCAGCGGCGGAAGCAGTTCCTGTAAAGAAAGATGGAGATCAGGTAAGAAATACTGAATACAACTTCCATTCACACAGAGACAATATTTTTGGTTTAGCACACATGTGTCAAACTCAAGGCCTGCAGGACACATATTTGGTTTGATACTTGAAGATTTTATACTACTCACATATACAGTGTTGCTGGAAAGTTTGTGAATTTTCTGTATTTCTGCATAAATTTGATCTGTAAAATAAGTCCTAGAACTAGATAAAGAGAACCAAATTAACCAAATGACGCAAAACATGACCGTTTTTAAAATTATTTATTGAATATTGAAGACAACTCTGTGAGAGTAACACGCAGTGGCTCAGTGGTTAGCATGTTCGCCTCACACCTCCAGGGTCTGGGGTTCGAGTCCTGCCAGGGCCGTGTGTGTGTTCTCCCTGTGCTTTCCACCAGGTTTCCTTCCCCAGTCCAAAGACCTGCATGGTAGGCTGATTGGCATGTCTGAAGTGTCCGTAGTGAGTGGGTGGGTGTGTGAGTGTGTATGTGATTGTGCCCTGCGATGGACTGGCACCCTGTCCAGGGTGTACCCTGCCTTGTGCCCCTGGGATAGGCTCCAGGTTCCCCGTGACCCTGAAAAGGAGTAAGTGGTAGAAGATGGATGGATGGATGTATATCATCTGCTACACAGTAATTTGTTTTCCAGCCTGGTGGGCATTGCTAACTCTTTTTCTGAGCTCCTCAGGAATCTCCTTTGATTGAGGCACACTTCCATTCCACACTTCATATTCAAGAATATTGAAATTTTTGCTAAACTCATGCCCGATCCCCTTCACTGAATCACCCGACTTCAATTATCCTTTTAAATTAAATCATACTCCTAGAGGTGTATATACATTAGCTGACAAAGCAAATTTTGGATAATTTTGCTAAAATAAAGGTAAAAACTGTGTTGTTTTGTGTCATTTGTTTAATTGGGTTCTCTTTATCTAGTCTTAGGACTGGAAGATCTGATCACATTTCAGGTCAAATTTATGCAGACACACAGAAAATTGTAAAGGGTTCAATATATATATATATATATTGTGCTGTGTGTGTGTGTGTGTGTGTGTGTGTGTGTGTGTGTGTGTGATGTTAGGAATTGTAAGGATGACTTTGTTGACCTTTTATGCACATCATCGCAATTACTGCACAAAACATGCAATTTAACATGTATATAATCAGCTCTCTCATGCGTTCTCTCTCTCTTTCTCAAATATATATATATATATATATATATATATATATATATATATATATATATATATATATATTTTTTTTAAAGACACTTTAATAACTATAATAAATGTTATCGCCTAATAGTTCGTAGAGATGAATAGTCTTAGGTACTTTAATTATGGATTGTTGATGTATGAATACATTTATTTTATCACTTCTGCATAAAAAAAACATGTCACACAAACATTAAAACTCAAACCTGTTTTGTTTTGTTTTTGTTGTTTGTTTGTTTTGTTTTTTTAAACACGCTGCCTCCACAAGGCCTCCAGCATTGTGGATGATCCACCCATCCCTCCTACAGTCTATTTGCCCCTCTGCCATTCATCAGAAAGTTTTGCAGAATTTGCTAAAGGATTGCCAGACTGGGTAACAGCATCTAACCCCAAGCTGTCAGACTCTTGAATACCCTGCTGCCCCCCACCACACATTACCCTGGGCTCTACTCCCAGCTAACACCCTTCCCACCACTGCACAGACACTTGTCCACTTTATATTTCTCCTTATATGTCACCTTAGTAGTTTTGTTCGAGCAAGAATCACTGTCTATGACTTACAGTTTATAACACACCGACACTTTGATAGCACTTGTTCACAACCACGGTACTGCACTGCAACTTTAAACTTCACTTCAATTCAGGTTGCAGCTATGGACCAGTGTTTTGTGTAACGTCGGTGTAGTGAAGAATTTTATACACTTTTTTTTTTTTTTGCCGCTATGCTTACTCACCCCACTGTTTCCCATCAACCCCTCCCTTCATGCGTCTCTATTCTTATGTGCTGTCAGTACAAACACAGTGTACGGTATGTCATACATGCATGTTATTTCATCTCACTGTCTACTGTAAATTGTACATGGTTGTGATGGCAATAAAGGGCTCCTTGAACTTGAAATGTTACAGAAAAATGATTGTAAGTCAGAAAAAAAGTAATAGATTCAGTAAAAGACCACTTTTCACTTTATTATTAATAATAATGCTGGCTGTTGGGGATTACCTGATAAATCTAATGAATTAAGTGTCTCATTAACATTATGCAAATATTATAATACACAATGGGCTCAATTTTTTTTTGATGGTTCAACTATATCTTTAATAAGACCAATATGTCATCTTGGAGGACTTTACAAGTTATATATCGCTGAATAAATCAATAATATGACACCCTTCTGACTCATGCGGTGATATGAACTCATGAACAGTTGCATGTTGTACTATATTTACAGTGCTAACAAGTATGGAATTTATCGTAGCCAGGTGACAGATAACATAATATTACTCACAAAGGCATAGGAGTATTACATTTCTCACAAAGGCCACATGAGCTCACCTACAGGGGGCCTCCGTTATCTACAGTAAAGTCTCATTTTTTTTTACTGATGTAAAGTTTTTGTGTGTGTGTGTGTGTGTTTTTGTGTGTGTGTGTGTGTGTGTGTGTGTGTGTGTGTGTGTGTTTTATGCACTGATGTAGTAAATTGGATGCAATTTATTGTGAAAATGAGAGACAAAATAATATTTTTTGTTGTTTGCATGCACTGTACATTTTTTTTAAAATAACAACTATAATGATTCATTTTGCGTTTATAAATAATGTAAAGTATTGACAGTCAGTCAACCACAGTCTCTCAAAATGCTTGGAGTTGCAGTAATGGTCAGTTGAGTAGCAAGTGCATAACAAGAAGTTAACAAGAAGTATGTTATTGTATATGTGTAAACATTGTAAATAAATTGTAAGTACACAGATGCATGTAAAAAAAATTAGAACATCGTGGAAAAGTTCATTTTTTCCCGTAATTTAATTAAAAAGTGGAACTTTCATATATTCTAGATTAATTACACATAAAGTGAAATATTTCAAGCCATTTTTTGGTTTTAATCTTGATGATTATGGCTTACAGCTCATGCAAATCAAAAATCCAGCATCACTGGTAGTACTATGACCAAGCGCAGGTCTGCTGGTCTTGTCTGCTGATGAAGCCTTCTCATCAGAACACATAGATATACAGTATACTTCAATAACAGACAGCTGTGCTTTCCAATTTTATAAAAACATCAGTCACCACCGTAGACTCCATATAACTATTGAGAAATTTAATTCCTCACTACATGCTTAACTTAATTCTGAATACGACCCTAAAACATAATAACAGTAAATTATTGCTAGCCTTGTTGCAACCCCCCTGGTTGCTTGACATCAACATCCAGAATGTAGGAAAGAGTGAGCGAGGGGGTTGGGAAGCTGGGGGCTGCCAGTTAAAATGTGCTATGAGGTAGTTCCACTACTACTACTACTAATACTACTACTACTACTAATAATAATAATAATAGTCCAACATGGGTGTTATGGTCAGGTGTCCACAATCCTTAGGTCATATAGTGTGTTAGTTAATGTGTGTTGCAACGCTATATATTTACTTAGATAAAAAATACTTTATTTTATTTTTTCCCCCTCTGCTAAATCTCTCACTCATGCTACCTGCTCCTCTGACTTCATCTTCTCCTTCTTATCTTATTGTCTGCTTTCCCTTCAGCATGGACGGGCAGAGTTTTCTTGGGAAGGAATCAATGTGAGTGAGTAGTTGACCTCTCCCACTTTTTCATCTCTATTTTCTGTATCTCTTCCACATTCCACTGTCTGTATTACTGATTGCTTGAACATGGTTCCTAAACACAAGGCTCACTCTTTTGCAAATAATGTAGTTTTAAGGTTGCAGGGCCTGTAAAGTGGCATTGATATAGGGAGAGTTTATGCAGGAAAACAAAGCTACATCAAGACTGATTCAAAATTTACCCACAAAACTTCGAACTGGTCTGATATTTAATAAACTGGAAATAAATCGGACAATTCTGCACAGTATGTAGTCATATGTATTGTCTGGTAATGTGTTGACAGATTTATTCTTCTTTGTACTAGAGAAATAGTGTAGATGTTTGCTTTCACTGGATTTAATGAAGTGAATATGTTCTACTCCTGAATATATCTGATCTGGCTGCTGGTTGATATACTGTATATGTACCAAATTGTGAAATATATTATGCAGATTAGATCTTGTTATGTTTCATAAACATGAATATAGCATATGCATAACTAAGTGTGCCCATGTCTTTCTTTCTTTCTTTCTTTATTTAATGCCTACATATCTGCTACTCATTTTATCTCCTTGCAACAGCTGTCTATGGAGGACACGACCTCCATCTTGCCTCGTCTCAAACGCAACTCTGACAGCTATGGGATTGGAGCTCTTGCTAAGTCCTCTCTGTCAGGTGTGTCAGGTGTGTGTCTGTCCCGGTAGATGGTAACTGACCCCATGTTGGCTCCAGTGGAGGAGATGGCGAGTGGAGCTAACATGGCTGCCCCTGTGGGTCTTCCCTTCCCCTTCCAGTTTCCCATCCTTCTGCCATTAATTAGTGCTTGTCAATGGCCACAGCTAGCCATTGATGAAAGCCCAATCAGATCCAACCAGAGCACAAACAATGGTTCATATAAGTCCACAACCCATTACCACAGGCTTGCTGCTGGGAATTGTATTGTTTTTTTCTTCACTGGTGATGAGAGTGTTGATGTAGTGTATGTGTGGTTTTGTCCAGTGTGCTAATGTGAATTTACTGCAGTGTTGTGAATATTAATATTGTGCTGTGCTTCGTGCGTGACAGTTATACTGACTGATCACCTTTATCCAATGATGAAACCTTTCTATTCTCATGGGAATTGTCTATTCCAGGATGCCCTCATCACCAGGATATGAGACACTAAATGGTTTGATGACTATGGACATTCTATAAATCATGCACACACCCGAGATCTCATCCCAGTTAAGCACTAAAGTGTTTGAGATCACTGTCCACACCATCAAAACACCAAATGATGGAATATTATTTGGTTAAATCGTGTTCCAATCATCCAGTACTGTTCCAAAGATATCTAGAAGCGATGCCACTGCTAAGTTTAACATGTGTGCGTGTCTGTGCTGTAAAAAGAACATGTTATTCGGCCACGGTCATATATTTGGTTCACGTCCTTGTTTTTTGTTTTGTTTTGTTTTTTAAATAGTAACAGCTGACAAGAGGGGATGAAGATGTTCATGAAACATTACTAAACTTATCCAAATGTCAGTGTCTAGCTTGAGCACAACTCAGTTATGTGGCATATTCAGTAACTATGTTTACATGCACATCAAATTCCGTTCAAAGGGCTATATTCGGATTGGATCTATATTCTGGATAAGATGTTTATATGCGTATAGGCATCAAAATATTCCTGTATACATCGTAGGAGTAAGTATGAGTTGCCATTCCTAAATACCTAGCCTACAGCAAATAAAATACAGAATTATTAAACTGACTGATTCTCATCTTCAGTAGAGAGCAGTGTCTCACTACTTCAGTGAAAGTGTATCAGCACTCGAGTGATTTCTATTGTAAAATAAGATCAGTATCAGCACTTGAGTGGATCTCACCCCAATAATCACAGTTGAGTGGATTAAACCGGGGGGGATGCTACAGAGAACTGTTTGTATGTTTTTAAAGAAAGTAAGAAGCAAAGTTTGACATCTAAAGTCTCTGGCAGATGCTCAAAGATGCTTTAAAAAACTTAACAGCCAATATCCTTATAAAACTGTGCACAACACCTCCAAAAAATCACTCAGCTGATGTTTGGCTGATGGTGGTAGAGAGTGCTATCAAACATGATGTGTCAAAATCTTTCAAATGGGTTGACATGTGGTTGACTGCATCCTCTTCCTCCTCCTTCGTGCCCTATGGATAGGTTATTGTCATGCTGGAAGAGGCCACTCCCATCTGGATATACTGTGTATACTGTATATACTATCGGTTATATTTCTGTATATATTTTGTCATTTTTGCTTGTTTACAAAAATTCAGCCTCAGCAACATCCTATGGGTTTTCTCTGGCTATGCCTCTCTCTCTTTCTCTCTCTCACACACACACTCACACATACAAACAGTTTCCTAGGTTTATCCAGAGAAAGGGGTGGCAAGGTGTTACAACACGTAGCATTGCCACCTCACAGCTCCAGCGTCCCCAGTCATCCTGAGACATCCTTTGCTCAGGGTTACTCTCTGTGCAGAATTTCTCTTGTACTTCTCATTTCCATGAGGGTTTCCTCCAATTTCCCATCTGGATAGGCTCTGGATACATCACAAACACCATAAAGCAGTTACTGAAGAGAAAGAAAGACTGTCCAACAAATAGAATATGTCTTTTGTTATTATCAGCTAGTTTGTCAGAAGAATAAAATCATCAGGTGCATTAAACAAAAACAATCATTATTCATAATACATTGCCTTGATACTCTCATTACCCTCCATTCAGAAGCATGCAGAGCCACAGCTGTATCCAAATTTCATGTACTACAGGACATCCTGCTAGTTGTTTTTTCTCAGTAGGCAGGATTTAACATATTGATGATAGACAATGTGAGCTCAGCCATGCAGTCACATGCAATATTCAACATGACTGAAGATCTACGCACTATACTAGAAAACAATTCTAGTCAAACATTTGGGTATAGCTATCACTTAATTTTTGT
Organism: Ameiurus melas; assembly: GCA_012411365.1. Lineage (NCBI taxonomy): Eukaryota > Metazoa > Chordata > Actinopteri > Siluriformes > Ictaluridae > Ameiurus > Ameiurus melas. The sequence goes on along the minus strand of CM022765.1, from coordinate 14,230,466 downwards.
TTTATACTTAATGTTTATGTTTTTATGTAGGTGTGACCAGGTCCATGAAGGACAAAGTAACTAAACCCACAGCTATGGCTCAAGGCCGTGTGGCCCACATGATTGAGTGGCAGAGTTGGGGCAAACCATCTGCTGGGCCAGTAGGGGGAGCAGGTCTTTCCAACCTGCACCGCGAGAGGGAAAGAAGACTTGAGAATGATGCCTACAGTGACCTAAGTGATGGAGAAAAGGAGGCACGAATGGCTGCTGGTAAAACTGATTAATCAATAGATTTGTAGAACATTCTTCAAATCATTTTATACATTATGGTCAAGCCGAAGAAATACTGATGGGAAAAGATATCTATTTTCTGTTCTTAATATGTGCTTTTATTGAATATTGTGTATATATATACAGTGGTGTAAGTTTGTTCCTTCCTCATTTCCTGTTCCTTTGTTGTTTGTCACACTTAGTTTTCGAACATCAAACCAATTTAACAATAGTCAAGACAACACAATAACACAAATGCAATTTGTAAATGGGTGTTTATTTAAGTAAATCCAACCATCATGGCCCTGTGAAAAATTGATTGCCCCCAAACCTTACTGGTTGGGCCACCTTAGCACAACAACTGCAACCGCGTTTATTAACGTGAATGATGCTTTTACAGCGTCCTGGAGGAATTTTGGCCACTCATCTTTGCAGAATTGTCCTAATTCAGTTAATTAGAGGGTTTTCGAGCATGAACGGCCTTTTAAGGTCATACCACAACATCTCATAGGATTCATGTCAGGACTTTGGCTAGGCCACCAAAGTCTTCATTTTGTTTCTTCAGCCATTCGTGGTGGACTTGCTGGGTGTTTGGATATTGTCCTGCTGCAGAACCCAAGTTGTTCAGCTTGAGTACACGACAGATGGTGACTCTCCTTCAGGTCTCTTGGTAGACTTCATGTTTTATCCGAGTTTCCAGGTCTAGCAGCAAAACAGCCCCACCATACACACACTACCATATTTTACTGTTGGATAATGTTTTTTATGAAATGCAGTGTCTCTACGCCAGATATACTTGGACACACACCTTCCAAAGGTTCCACTTTTGTCTCATCGGTCACAGAATGTTGTCCCAAAAGTTTGGGGATCATCAAGATGTGTTGTGAGAATGAGATGAGCTTTATGTTTTTTCTAGCAGTGGTTTTCTTGAACTCTGCCAGGCTTTCCGTTTCTGATGGGGAGTGTGCGCTTACTAGAGTGAGGCTGCAGTTTTGACGTTGTTGTGGGGTCTTTGTGACCTCTTGGAGTCGTACTGGCTGGGGTATTTTAGGCGCCACCTGGGGGTTCCACTGTTCCTGTCTTCGCCATTTGGGATAATGGCTCTCACTGTGGTTCGCTGTCCCCAAGCTTTGGAAATGGTTATAACCCTTTCGACGTGTTACTCTTCTATGTCCTGAATTTGGGTGGAGCTTTGGTTCTGGATACTGGTAGCTTGTGGTGTCAGTTAATGTGTAGTTGACTAGTTCACATTAAATTAAAGGGACTTTTCCACAGTGATTTTGATTTTTTTTTTTTGGTGTTTGTCTTGAGATATATATATATATATATATATATATATATATATATATATATATATATATATATTATTTTATTATTATTATTATTTATTTTTTTTTTACCTATGGGACTAGAAATACAGCTTGTGTAGTGAAGTGTTGCAACTTTCCAGTCATACTAAACATTGTTGGATAAATTCACGTTTACATTTAGTAATTTAGCAAATTTTGCAAAAAAATACTGTAATCCACAGTGATTTATAAAACATGTGGTTAAGGTGGAACTAGAAAATCTGTGAAAATGAATAGACTAGAAATGCATGCTTGTTTGCACAACTGCCTAATTGGTAAAACCACTGTACACAGAGTTGTGCACATAATCAGGAATTAATAGCACATCAATATTCAGACCTCAAACACAACTATAGACTTATGTATTGTAGAATATAGACACTACTCAGTGTAGACTGTCTGACAGGTTCAAGTAATCACAGCATGTCACCCTGAAATTAATTTGGGAATTGTACACTCTAAAAACTATGGAATGTCATTCAAGAGCAATATTAAATAGATAAATATTATATCATTACATGATTGACATGATATGATTAATTAAAGGCCATAAAAAGGTTTTTTTTTGACTTTTGTATTTTATTTTATTTGTTTGTTTTTTGGTTGCACAGGTATAATCTTTATCAGAGATATTGCTTATCTCATGGCCTGAATGTTATATGGATAAAATGATGAACAATACTCATTTAAAGTGAGCTATAAGTGTAGCAGATGAGTGCATGGTCAGCTTATCTTTTAAACCATGTGCATGTCTTCTTTTTATTATTCAAAATAGCAAATTAAGCCATGGGTGGGGAATGGTGGCTTAGTGGTTAGCACGTTTGCCTCGCACCTCTGTGCTTCAGGGTTCGATTCCTGTCTCCGCCCTGTGTGAGAGGAGTGTGCGTGTACACCTCCGGGTACTCTGGTTTCCACCCCTAGTCCAAAGTCATGCATTGCAGGCTGATTGGCATCTCTAAATTATTCGTGTGTGTGATTGTCCCCTGTGATGGTTTGGCGCCCCACCCTGGGCCCCAAGCTCCCTGGGATAGGCCCGTAATGATACAGAAAATGGATGGATGAATGGCACAATTTAATTCAATTCAATTTTATTTGAATAGCGCTTTTTACAATAGACATTGTCCCAAAGCAGCTTTACAGAAGTGGAAACATGGTATACAGATAATGAAGGTGTGAATTTATCCCAACTGAGCAAGCCACTGAGTGGCAACAGTGGCAAGGAAAAACTCCCCAAGATGTTTTAAGAGGAAGAAACCTTGAGAGGAACCCGACTCAGAATGGAACCCATCCTCATCTGGGTAACAACAGACAATGTGAAAAAGTCGATAATGGATTCATACGAAGTCTGCAAGGTCTTAGGTTCAGCCGTAGTCCCAGTAGTCCAGAATTAGAGAAGATTTGAGCTCCATCCAGAGGCAGAAAAGATCTGGATCTCCAGTATCTCCATAAATTTGTGTGGGGCTCAGCAAAAGGAGAGACGGAGAAAAAAGATCATTATGATTGCGAATTAGTAAGATAGAATCTATTCAGGGTAGGCTTGAGTAAACAAATACATTTTAAGCCTAGACTTAAACACTGAGACTGTGTCTGAGTCCCGAACAATAATAGGAAGACTGTTCCACAACTGTGGGGCTCCACAAACGAAGGCTCTTCACTATTCGAGGTACCGTCAAATAGCCTGCATCTTTTGATCTAAGTAGGCGTGGCGGATCATATAAAATCAAAAGGTCGCTTAGATATTGTGGCGCGAGACCGTTTAGTGCTCCATAGGTTAATGGATTTTCCCCATGGGGGGAAATCCTCTCACATTTCTGCCATGCTCAGTAGGAAAAGGAGAATATTCTACAACTTCACATGTTTCTTGACTTGTTGATCGTTTTCCTGTTAGTGACAGTGAATTTCTGTGAGTGATTTGTTGATTTCTGTCATGAACGTAATTTTCAGGAGTGATGCAGCAATTTGCAATCTCTGAGGCCACATTGCTGGCCTGGAATTCTATGGATGGAGAGAGCTTTTGTGTTGACTCCAACCAGGGCAGTGTAGCACACCTCAGCGAAGTTAATCAGGAGAGCATTACCAGCAGAGGTAAGGATGATAAGCACATACTGTATGTTAGATATTACATGTTTGCAGTCATGACATGTATAACTGGCATATCATGATTGTCAACTCAACCTCGATCAACTCTCAGATCATATTAAACAAACAATAAATTATTTGACAGAAAAGGTCCTTTTATAGCAGTGAAATTCTGCCTCAGGTCAGACGGTGATAAATGACACCTGTTTTACATGTTTTGTTCTGTTTTTGTTCTTGGAAATTTATTAGGAAAGAGCAGCTATGCTAATTTAATCCCTAATAACTTCTTGTATGCATATGGTAAGACCTACCAACCTTCCAAAACTAGAAAATAATGTAGGACACATAGGTATTTGTAATATTTACTGCTGTCGTACAACCGTCTTTCATTTTCTTCTACTCACTTTGTACACATGTACACTATATGTAGGAATCCTCCTAGCAATTCACAAAATGGAGGATAGACTCCTTACATGGCTTCTGCTGCATTGAGTGTATTTTACACTACATTGCGGGCATTTTTTTAAATGAAGCACTATGAAACTTTTAGAGTTTTGAGTTGACTTTCCCATGTTAGCATTGCTTACTGTGCTATTTACTAGTTATCTCTATTAACATTGTCAGTGCTATTGCCCAGTAAGCAGAACTCACATCTCATTCTGCTTTACCCGTCTTTTTTCTTGACAACTTGAGCTCTCTCTGTGTTGTTTGCTCAGAATTGCACATCTCCCAATATCTAGTTGACCAGTGGAGTTACGCTTTCTTGCTGCTAGCATTAGTTGACCGTTTTCCCCCCACTATACCATGCACAACTCACTATTGAACCTGCGATGTTATCTGCATTTCTGCTAACAGGCAGCTTTGGTGCTGGAGTCAGATTTCCATCCAGACTTTCGACACTGAGTGGTTAACTGAAGCATTCAGTGTCTGAAGACAGGCCCAGCTATACCTCAGAATTGTCTGGCTCGAACATCCCTTGCCCTGGTGTTCATTCTTGCTAATATGACAGATCACAAGCAATTCGGATCTCCCTAGATGAAGCACTATGTCCAGTTGCTTGCTGCCTAAGCACTGAATGTAGATAAACTAGTGAGAGCTTAATACAATGCTTTGCATTTGGCATGCACTGGCCATACATTGGTCATTTTATGGTTAACTTTGAAAGAATTGTTCCAGTCTACAGAAGTTGATCCCTCTTTGGGAAAGCTTATTAACACCTTTCACCTAGCAGTAATAGGGGCCAGGTTAGTACAATCCTCTCTGTAAGACATGGGCAAATCAACACTCTGTGCCGAGGTTGAACTTTGGGTCTGATGCCAAAAAAGCCATGGAGTGGGTTCAGAATCATCAAATGGACTAGTCATAATCCAGCACCCCTGAAAACCCTGTTGTGGAACAGGCCTTAAACAAATGCCCTCACCATCAAAAGGTGCCATGCAGCACATACATGAAGTGCAGGGACTGGTGGAACGCTTCACAGCCATAAATATTGCCCATTGGGCAATGTCTACATCAGATCAGGTGGTCCTGACGATGATCGTCATAACATGATGATAGTCATAGATCTGAAATGAACTTAATCTGGTTTATGTCATGAATCTACAAAAATAGACCATACTATTGAAATTGGGGTGAAAATCAATATAGTTGCTATGAGACGTGACCTAATCAGTTGAAGGGAGTTGACCTGTGTGCAAATTAAAGTGTCAGATGATCCCAATGCAAATAATAGTGCTCTCCACTAATATTAGCCTCCTTGTTAAATATGAGCAAAGAAGGCTGTGAAAAATTGTCTTAATTGTTTAATCTTTTGTTCAAAATATTCACAAAAATACACTGCTTTCATGGATATCAAACAATTGCAAACAAAACATATGCAAAAAATATTTGTTAAATATGCAACAATTATTGTCACCCTTTTAGTCAATACTTTATGCTACCTCCCTTTGTCAAGATAACAACTCTGAGTGTTCTCCTATAATGCCTGATGAGGTTGGATGGCAAGCAATCTGAGACCATTCCTCCATACAGAATCTCTCCAGATCCATCACATTTTGAGGTCCATGCTCGTAAACTCTCCTCTTCACTTCACCCCACAGGTTTTCTATGGGTTTCAAGTCAGGGGAATGGGATGGCCATGGCAGGACCTTGATTTAGTGGTCAGTAAACCAGTTTTGTGTTGATTTTAATGAATGTTTTGGGTCATTGTTTTGCTGGAAGATCCAACCACGCCTCATTTTAAGCTTTCTGGCAGAGGCAGTTAGATTTTCAAGTAATATCTGTTGATATTTGAGTCCATGATGCCATGTATCCTAACAAAATGTGCAGGTCCCCACGCAAAGTACTTTTTGAAGTATTTTTCATATGGCTACATCTCTGTGTGTTAAAACCACCTCTGGTGTTTATCGCCAAAAAGCTCTATTTTGGTTTCCTCATGGAACCCGATCCCATTTGAAGTTCCAGTAGTGTCTGGCAAACTGAAGAGGCTTGAGTTTGTTTTTGGATGAGAGTAGAAGCTTTTTTCTTGAAACCCAACATATGGTGATGTGGGTGACTTCGGATCGTAGTTTTCTGCAATTCTCGCAACTCAAAGCATCCTCTTCACAGTGTGTTAAGACAATGTAGACACACGTCCAATTCCAGGTTGATTCATAACATCTCCAGTTGACTGGAACTTCTTAATTATTGTCCTGATGTTGGAAATGGGCATTTTCTTATAGCCACTTCCTATTTTGTGAAGCTCAGCAACTTTTTGCTGCACATCACTTGGATTTGCTACATTCCTTGGACTTACCCATTGTTATAAATGACTAAGGGAATTTGGCCTTTGTGTTACATCATATTTATACCCCTGTGAAACAGGAAGTCATTGTTGAACAATTTCCTGTTTGTCACGGAACGGGACTGAGGCGGTTGCAGGTCAAAGTCTTTATTAAACACGTAACCCAAAATCAAAGAAAACGCGGTCTTCACCGGACAACGAGAAACTGGAATCAAGGCATGGATACAAACTTCATCACCTATCTAATCTTTACAAACCATAATACTGAGCGAAGTACTCAGTAACCGCGGGGTTTAAATAGAAAACATAATCAAACCAAAACATGAACACCTGGGGCAAATTAAAGTCACTTAACTAAAATAAATGCTCAAACAGGAAACGAGCGAACCAAGACAAAGTCACGTGACCAGTCAGGAGCCTCTATGAACTCATATGAAAAAAAAATATATTTGAAGTATATTCATTCATATATATATATATATATATATATATATATATATATATATATATATATATATATATATATATATAATGTGTATATATATGAATGAATATACTTAAAATATATATTTTTTTCATATGAATTCATAGAGGTGCCAATAATTGTTGCACACCTGTATTTAACAAAGTTTTTTTGGGGCGGGAAATCTGTGTTGGGTTTGCAATAGTTTGATATCCATGAGAGCAGAGAATTTTTTGTGAATTTCTTTGAACAAAAGATCAAAAGGTTAAATAATAAAGACAATTTTTCACAACCTTCTCTGCTCATATTTACCAAGGGTGAGTGCCAATATGAGTGGAGGGCACAGCATACCTTTCCTGGAAGACCCCAGTATTTGTTAGTATAGATACAAATAAAACAGTATCATGACAACACTGGAGCTATTAAATCAATTCCAGGACAAAATCCTGTAAAGGCTTCAGTCAGGGTTTGGTTATTCAAAAAATCCCAAACCCTAAACATCCTACAGGGCATTAGACCATTAAATCTATTATTTAAAAAATGGAAAGGATATGGCACAGCTATGATTCTGTCTAGAGGAGGCTGACCACCAGAAATCAGTGACTAAATAAGGAGGCCTTTTAATCAGAGAAGCAATCACAAGGCTAAGGGTAACTCTGAAGGACCTGGAAAGATTAAACATTACATACTATCGTTTAACTCCTGATTTTTCAGCATGGCTCTTTATGAACAAGTGTAGCCCCCTCAAATTTAGAAACTGCATGGGGCCATTCTGAGTGTAGTTGGAAGCTCATCACACCACTGAAGAGCTAGGACACTGAAGCAGAAGAGGACATGCCGGGCACCCTGCTGTTAAAGACCTGAGTTGAACTGCACATGTGACTGAATTTCAATCTTACACAACTGGAAGCCATTGGAGTGACACCACTAGGAGCAGTAACATAAGGGAACATGTGGTAGTCACATGGGAGGTTATGAACCATGCAAGAAAATACATTCTGAGTTCTCTATAGCGTACATATCACATATGATGTATGACCAGCGAGGATAGTGTTACGTTTGAGTATATTCGATCAATTGGATATTTCCAGCATTTCAGTGCATGCACTAGTAGTTTGTGTGGGGCTGAGAAGAAGTCAAAATGTTTCATACTGTATATCTGCAGTCTTGATTGATTTTGTTAACTTTTAATTGATTGTGTTTGACTGATAACGATTCTATGCAAAATTGACAAGTTTAGGTCATATTTTATTTAGTACATGTGGAACTGAAAAAAAAAATACAATGATGAATTTTTCTGAGACTGAAACAGAGTTAACACAGACATTGAGAGACAGCATATTGAATTTAAATTCAATTTTAAATAATTTTATTTATGGAATTAATCTAAGCTACAGGGCTAGATGTTGTTGGGTTGTTGTTGTTGTTTTTTGAGGTTGTAAACCAAACAAAGTACAATTTCATGTGTAAGGGGAAATTGAAGATCACAATGGAGAATAATTTTATTGCTGAATAGCAGAGACAAAGTACATGATTGCTAATTGCCCCTTGTGGGATTAATAAAGTTGTAAACTGAAGCGCTTTGGGTTCTCTAGATCTTTCTGAATGATAATTACAGTCACGTTCCCCTTTCTGGTTTCCCTTTCATGGTTCTTGATGACCCACTGCTGCTCCCGTGCTATAATTAACTGAATGTCACTTCAGGTGCTGAGAACGAGATGAATTGTTCCTGATGATTAAGCCTTTTGGGGGGGGATGTGCATGAACTCCAAAGACCTATCTTGGAGTTGAATCTGCTTAGAGGCAGACCGTAATTTCTTACACATTTCTAACACAATTTATTGTTTACTGTTGATAAGCGGAATTGGTCCTTCATTTGTATTTCATTAAATCAGAATACAGTGACCAAAGAACTCATTCCTGTTTATCACCATTTCTGATTACTTCTTTGTATTCTAGATCAACCTTTGCATCATTCATCTGCAGAAGTGTGGCCTCACACCTATGTCTCCCAGGGCCTTTACTGCCTTTCATCCTCTGATGCCTGGGAGCCAATCAGCAGTGAGTTATCAGGCATGGCCTCTCCAGCTGCTGGCTCCTACATAGCTAGTGGGACTTCTGGAGAAGGCTATGATTGTTCCACCCACTATCTGTCCCAGCAGCAGCTATCACTTCAGCAGCAGAGCCACTTACAGCAGCTGCAGCAGATGCAGCAGTACCAGCAGCAGCAACTCATGCAGTACCAGCAACAGGTTAGAACAATTCAAATGTATATCATGCAGTACTACAAGCAACTGATCTTAAATGGAAACGAATAGCAATACCAGTGCTAGTGCAACACAAAAGCTATCAATTAACAAGCACTACTCGTAGTGCATATATATACTTTATAGCTGTGCAATAGTTGTTTGCTATGGTCCTTCAAAAAAAAAAGTTGTGTTATTTTATATATTTGCCCAACATTTGTTGTCTTTAATCTATGTTTCTTCCAGTCACTGGAACATCGGCTACACAGCACCTCCCATTCTTTGCAAGCTACGCCCAATAGCACTATTCATAGCTTGGGTCCACCCACTCATCCACGATTGGCTGATTTGTGGGCAGCAGCACAAGTGGAGCCACATCAGATGGAAATAATGGGACACATGAGCATATCCTTGGCAGAAACGGGTACGCCGGAATTATACAGTGAGGAATTAGTTACAGAAAATGAGTGCATCCCTGAGCAACAAGAGGAGGAAGAAGCCAAGGTGTGTTCTTTGTAATTTTGTAATATAAAAAAATTCCCATATGCCACATGCCGAAGTGTTCTTGGGCAAGACACTGAACCCCAAGTTACTCCCAATGGCAGGCTAGTGCCTTGCATGGCAGCTCTGCTGTCATTAGTGTGTGTGTGTGTGTGTGTGTGTGTGTGTGTGTGTGTGTGTGTGTGTGTGTGTGTGTGTGTGTGTGTGTGAATGGGTGAATGAGAACCAGTGTAAAGGGGTTTGTAGAACCGCTAAGGTTATAAAAAAGCACTATATAAATCAGACCATTTATATTACTGTGTAATCCACATTGTATTTGCTCTATAAAGCAGTGACTGGAAATATCTTTGGCCAGGAGTATGCAGACATCCCAACATTTAAGCATTCTACATTTTAACATCAGAATACAGTATGCAGCTACAAGATATCACTCAAAATACTTTAGAAATCCACCTTTTTCACAAATAAAAATGGCAGATGATCAATCGACATCTGAGTCTAGAATAACCAACAGTTATACAGGTGTTTTGAACTCTTTGATATTAACTGACACCCTGAAAGCCCCAAACTTCATCACATCTAGCATTAGTAATCTCTCCTCTCAATTTTCCTGCTTGAATGATGTGATGATGTGCACCCTCGCATTCTGTCAAAGTAAAGGGAGAATGTTTTAAGTTCATTAAGAGAAACAAAATCTAGCAATATGTGTTCGACTTGCCTAACATTAGACTGAAGTATATACTGTAGTTAACACCAGTTTTAACTATATATTTATTAAGGATGCCACAATAATAGTAAAAAAAAAAAAAAAAAAAGGCAAAAAAGAAAATAAAAGAACAGAAAAGATTATACCATATCTCACAGTACATTAGTCAGGTTGTGTTGGGTTTCTGTGTGTAGAGCAAGGGTGTCCAATCTTATCTGCAAAGGGCCAGTGTGGGTGCAGGTTTTCATTCCAACCAAGCAGAAGCCACACCTGAATCTATTGAAAGCAAAGATCAACTGATTAAACAGGTGGAATCGGGTGTGGCTTCTGATGGGTTGTAATGAAAAGCTGCACCCACACTGGGATGGGAAAGATGAAGGGTGTGAGCCCTCTGCTGGGCAAATAATTCACACCTCCCCACAATAACATTAGTACAGAGATAAAACAGACAGCACAACTAAAGCTTTTTTGATAGTAAAACACTGTATACAACTGCCACAATAAAATTATAACATTTATTCTTAGTAGGCTAGGTTAAAAATGTTATTTGAGCCATTAACCACTACTGTGGATTGTGACATCACAAATAAATTTGATGCTGAATACGAACACCCCCATTACGACTATGGAGAAAACTAGGCTATGAGATAATCATTACTTATCTCCTAGCTCCTCATTACTTACATAACTTTTCTTTTGTCTTATTCAAGGACGATGACATCACATTAACATTGGAACCTGAGGCAATGTTCATGACGCCAGTTTTAACCTCACAGCCTCACAGAGAAGGTCTGAAGCCTGGTGTCATGAGCCCACCCCTGTCACACGCAGAGCCAATGCCTGAGCACATGGCCTTTGAGGTCACATCCTGCATCATCCAATCCCTGGAAGAGAAGGAAGAGGAAGTGGAGGAAGGGGCTGTGGTTGTCGTGGCGACCAATTAACAGCTTTGATTTTATTTATTTTTTCAGGAGGGTAACTGAAAGAAAAGTTTCAAAAACGGATCTGTCTTTACTGAAATAATCAACCAACCTTGCTAATGTATAACCACCCACAACCAAGATATATGTTCTCTTTTTTTGTCTATCAAACAGTGGAGGACTCCGCAGTGAGATGCACTGACTTATATGTTCATAACGAATGACATCATAAAATTGCAGTCTTAAAATGCAGGGACACACTAACACTGATGTTAAAAGTGGAGATGCAGAGTTGTGATATGTTGACTAGGGGAAGAGACACTTATAAAATTATGTTTAAAATAAACTAAAGAAAACAGTGCAATACTAATATACAACGACAACCAAAAGAAAGTGCATGCATCATGAATATTTAAGTGACTGAATTACCAGTATACATATAGTGATAATTGAAATTGATTTTTGTAATAAAATTAAAAACCAACAAAATATGTTGTATTTCTATGTACATATACAATATGTATGTTTCTATGTATGTTTGTATGTGTGTGTGTGTGTGTGTGTGTGGTGTGTGTGTGTGTGTGTTGGTATGACTGTATGACTGCATGTATGTATAAAGGTATATTCTCAAAACCATTATCTGTTTATTCACGATCTGGCAATAATGTTGTGTGAAGTTTCTCCTATGTATTTTACTTCCACATATCCCCCCCCCCAACAAATAAAATACGCACACCTATACACACACTCTTTAAATAAGCGAGCACAATACTGCCCAACTGGAAACAGTGCTATACTGATCAATGCCTATACATATAAGACTAATGCACTATTCTGAATATAAATGAATGTATGGTCTTTTGGTTGGTGTCTACATGTCTGTTTCATCAGCCCTTTTCTCAAGTTTGTCACTGTCTTGTTTTTCCTTAATATTGATCATTAGTATTATTATCTATTTAATTAGACAATTACAATCAGAAGTTCAGATAGAGCTTCCATCACTCACCAGTCTAAATATAAAACCTGCAGAATGAGTGATTTGCTAGACCAGAATGGTGTAATGGAAGACAGGATGCATACTTGCACACAGCAGCTGACATTGTCTGAAAAAGTAACCAAAGAATACTATAACCACCAGAATATATAACATCAAATAGATAACCTTCTTAGATAGTGCTCAAATATGGCAAAAAAAAAAAAAAAATATATATATATATATATATAAACAAACACAGGGTGTTACAATAAAGTCAGTTAACTAATTTACTCATACTGTGATCATTTTAATCATTTGAGGGGGGGAAAAAACCCTGAAGTATTCATGAACTACAAATTATGCATTATTTTATTGTCGTTACAGACCAGATGACTGTGGACATAATGGATGAAATTGAAAGAAAGAAGGTGCTATTAATTGATTGTAGGCTTTGTTCTAATTATTTGAAGAGTTGGATGTTTACTAAGTGGAAAATGAATGAAGAATAATTCTCTATGAAATGAAAGAAGTTACTGTATGCATCAGAATACTTGGATAGCAAGAAAATATGTGTGGAGAATGGATTCTTAAATTAATATGCTTCGCTAATGCACGGTGTTTAAAAAACAACAACAAAAAAACTGTGCTTTCTGTAACAAATGGGTGTTTATTTTTTGGTGATAAAATCCATTATGCAACTTGAGCAACATTTTTTTTAAAATAACTAAAGTATTATACAAAATAAAAAAATATCTGGAAGGTGGGGAAAGGCTTTCTGAGGATGTTTTTATTGGAGAGATATCATATATGCAGTATTACTACCTTACATAAGAGTAATTTGATAGATTGACTGTTTAGTTTGGGTTTAGAAAGGGAGATTTAAACCATGACTTTATAAACTTACATTCTAAAAGGACAAGTGACATGTGATCATAGGTTGGAGCATGATATCCACTATGTGTGTATTTTTATGTGCTGTAAATAAAAACCTTACTGTGAGTGACTGACACTGTATGATTAGAAGTTGTCAAACTAGAACAAATAAAAAATCCATACACACACACACACACACACAAATAAATTACAATCATAATACATCAGAACTTTTGACAGATGTAAATGCCACGGTCATGATTTATTGTATAATTATTAGTTTCCCCAACAAAAGTTTACTGTATACATAATTCATCGGAATGTGAATCTGTTACATCACATTCGAATAAAAAAAATATTATTTATCTTATATTGGAAAAAAAAAACATTACAAAACTGTTCCTAAGACTAAAACTAATATTAAAAATACAAGTTATTTTCAGATTGATTGAGAAAGAGACAAATAAATACCAATGTTCATAAAGAATAAATAAAGAAAGAATGTACATCAGAATTTAAAAATAAATAAATAAACTAAGTGCTTGTGATTTTTTTTTTTCCAACTAATGACTGTAATCATCCTTCATGTGTTATGTACTACAAGGTGAAGAAAAAATATCAGCTTATATAGTACATAGTGATCATGTAAGAATTGTTAGTTTAAAGACATTAGAGCAACCTGAGAGAAGTAGAATTCTGGATGTGATTAGGTAATGATTCATTTTGTGAGAAAACTGTCAACATAATAATGAACTAGACATCTTAAAAGTAACCTAAATTACATTAATATCTGCACAGTAAAGCATCCAAATAAGGTTTTTTGTATACAATTCTGTATAAATTTGCTAATTGCAAAATAAATGACCCAAAGATACTGGATGCAAATCACACACTAAGTTAATGGACACCTGACCATCACATTCATATGTGCTTGTTGAACATCCCATTCCAGATTTCCTGTTATAATAAGCTCCACCCTTTCTTCGGGGAAGGCTTTCCACTAGATTTTGGGGCGAGGCTGTGGGGATTTGTGATCATTCAGCTACAATAGCATTAATGAGGTTGACGTCAGGCGCTAATGTTGGGATGTCGAGGAGGCTCCTGTTCCAGTTCATCCCAAAGGTGTTCAGTGGGGTTGAGGTCAGGGCTCTGTGCAGGACACACGAGTTCTTCCACCTTCTTCCAACCTTAACACAAAATGTGTTCATGGAGCTCACTTTCTGAACTTTGTGTCATACTGGAACAGGTTTGATACTCTTAGTTCCAGTGAAGGGAAACTGTAATGCTATAGCATACAAAGACATTCTATATAATTGTGTGCTTCAAACTTCGTGGCAACAATTTGGACAATACTCACATATGGGTGGGATGATCAGGTGTCTGCATACTTTTGACCAAGTTTGCACCTGAAGCACACTGCAAGTTTAAGATAAAGTTTCAAAACTGAAATATGAACCACATAACACTAAAAAAAAGTTAATACCACACTATCTACTAGCTATCTATCTAGCTAAATTACAACAAAGATCCCTTAAAGGTCAGCGAGCAGGGCTAGAAAGAATGCTGACTCGAGGTCACAGCTTGTGATTCCCAACCTCCAATCAGGAAAAACCATAGAAAACAACCCTAGTCACGAACTTCGGGTAGTCTTCTCAACTATAAGTTCATTCCCATTTTATGGATTGAGGTCAAATCAATATGGCTGCACAGAGCATCCGAAGTAAACAAAATAGCACTTCTTATCTTTGAATGAGTTATACTGTAAATACAAGTATTTTTTTAGCTTTAGAGGTAAATATGCATTGCTCATAACAGTTAGCTGGCTAGCTTACAACTTACAAGGTAAGTTCAATGCAGCAGAACACTTATAAAAAGACTGAAAGACTGGAAAATTCTACAGTAGGAGTGGAGGACATTGGTAAATATGGGGCCTGAGGAGGCCTGAGCTGGCTTGGTGGCTATAGTTGGTGTTAGTCATAAAACTGGCCAGAGTGGGACACACGTGGATACTGTTCCATGTGGAGCTGGAGGACATACTATGTACTAATAGTCTACATACCCCTGTTAAAATGGCAGGTTTTTGTGATGTAAAAATATTAAACTGAGATAAATCATGTCAGAACTTTTCCGACCCTCAATATGAAATTACAACATCTAAAAATAAAGTGAAAAACAATCAGAAACATTTTAGAGAAAAATAGGAAAAATAAAAAACTTACAATGAACTTGCAATAATGTATGTACCCTAGTTTGCACACCCTTTTATAACTGGGGACATGGTTGTGTTCAGAATTAACCAGTCACATTCAATCTCATCAACAAAATGATTCGGATTAACACCAAATAAAGATCAGCTGTTTCTGTAGGATTTTCTTCACATATTATTGATTTCATCTGACTGCTGAAGCCATGGCCTTCAAAGAGCTTAGAGCATCTCACTGTTGACATGATGGGGTATAAAATAATTTCCAAAACATTAACTATACCATGGAACACTGTGAAGGCCATCATTAACAAATAGAGAAATGGGAGCACCACAGTGATATCACCAAGAACAGGACTCTCTCAAAAATCATTCAAGTTCAACTAAATCACCCCAAACCATGTAACAAAATGTGTTATGATCTGATGAGACCAATTTCAAAAGGTATAATAATTGAATAATTCCAAAGTTTGTTTGGTGCAAAAAATAGCACATCACCAAAAGGACACCATACCCACGGTGAAGCATGATGGTGGCAGCATCATGCTTTAGGGCTGATTTTTATCAAGGTGGAGGGAATTATGAATAGCTACATATACCAGTTTATTTTAGGGCAAAACCTTCATTTATCTGCTAGTAAGCTGAAGATGAAAAGGAATTTCACCTTTCAGAATGACAATGACACAAAGCACACATCCAAATCAACACATGAATGGTTTAACCAAAAAGAAGACCTAACCAGAGCACAGACCTGAATCCAACTACAAATCTGTGGATTGACCTGAAGTGAGCTGTGCATAGATGATGCCCTCACAATCGGATGGATCTAGAATATATTGTAAGAAAGAGTGGGAAAATATTGCTAATTAAAGATGTACCATGCTGACAGACTTTCCCACAAAAAGACTGAGTGATGTAATAAAATCAAAGCGTGCTTAAACAAATAATTAGTTTAGGGGTGTGCACACTTATGAAACCAGGTTATTGCAAGTTTGTCGTCGTCCCCCCCCCCCCCCCCCCACCAAATTTTTTTTTTTCAGCTTGTTTTTAGTAAATTTTTATACATTGCAATTTCATATTGAAGGTGGAAAAATTTCTGACATGATTTATCTTAGTTTTAATTTTTTACATCACAAAAACATTTTGATCAACAGTATATCTATTCAATATCTGTACATTTTGACGGTCTGCTTTAAACAAATACTTTTGTTAACCAATTGCTGTTATGTTAATTCAACATGGAAAAATCACCACTGGCTAACCAAGTAATTACACTGCTTAATGACAACTCTTGAACCACCAAAAATACTTTCAGCAATTTTTCACATAGGATTATGACTACCTAAAATCTAAAGGCGATATCACTCAAGAGAACATAAAAACACAGAAATATTCTTTAAAAGTAGAATAAAGGGGGAAATAAACAAATTATAAACATGGCTCTTAAAGGAGTTCCTCATCATTGCTTTCTTGATCACCATCTTGTTTGTCCTCAGGGGCAGGTCTCAGGGATGAGAGCGATATAGTGGGATGAGAGGAAGGAGTTTGAGTTGGACTGCCGTTGGGACTTCCTGCCCTGCTGATACTAGTTCCTGTCCCAGGGCTGCTGCTTAAACTGCTGCTTTCTGTTTTTACCAATATCTCCCGCTTTACTCCTTCAATCCACACTTCCGCCTCCTCCTTCTGTTGGACAGGGGCAAGGGGAACTTGGGAGACCACTTGGGATGAAAGATGGTAGGAGTCGGGGGCAGAGGAAGACATTGGGGAAGTTGGGGCCGCAGAGGCCTGGGTTGGCTTGGAGTACTTACGAATGGTGTCACGGAAGCTGGCTAGAGGGGGTCGCAAGCGGACCCCACTCCGCGTTGAGCCCTCGATGGCTTTCTGAAGCTGACACAAGATTTTTAAAAAAAGAATTTGATTATATGGATATGCATATTGAATAGTATACATAGTTTGATGAAGGTACATATGCCTACATACAGTAAAATATGCACATTTATCTACCTCTTTCAGTGCCACAACTCCCACTAACTTGCCTATACTGGTTACATAGGCATGACTGAGGCCCAGTAAGGAGAACAGTGTATGAGTCTGTGTGAAAAAACAAAGTCATTGGTCAATACTATCTTCATGTACAGTAAGAAACTGAAGAAGTTCATTTTATAATTCAAGATACTTTTATTAGTTTTTAATAAACCTGTTCATAGGTTGGGTCCAAATTATATTTTAGACATGCTCGGGCTACATTCATCTCTCAGATCTATGAAGTTGTCATGCACAAAAAAATGTTTTCAATAAATACATTTATTGAATTGTCTCGCCACAAAAACCTGAGTTTGACAAACTGTATTTACTAAACCAACAGCAGTCTGTTTTAAGTCAAATTTAGTCAGACATTTGACAGGAAATTATAATTTGGGTAATTAAGTTACTCAAAAGACTGGTTGATTGGCTTAAAACATACATATGCATAAAGATTAGTTTTGAAATTAAGATAAGGAATAAAACTTTATTGATCCGAATGGGAAATTAATTTTTAATCTTAGCTTTGAAGAGATCTACTGAAATTTGGAATATATAAAAACATACTGTACATAAACTATGACTGCACTGTTGATTAGAGGTAAAAATCCCACTGGCAAAGAATCCAAGATGGCAGAAGGTAAACTCACCTTATGTAATGATGTTCTCTCCACCAGCTGAAAAGGAGATGGATCTATCTTCACCCGCTCAAATTCTAGTGGCTTATCCATCTGTGGATCCTCCCATGCTTTAACCTATTTCAACCGATACCAGATAATTCAAACACTGCAATGAACGAGGACATATTTTCTGCCATGACAACATACAGTGCCTTGCGAAAGTATTCGGCCCCTTTGAACTTTTCAACCTTTTGCCACATTTCAGGCATCAAACATAAAGATATAAAGTTTTTATTTTTTGTGAAGAATCACCAACAAGTGGGACACAATTGTGAAGTGGAACGAAATCAATTGGATTTTTGAAACTTTTTTAACTAATAAAAAAATGAAAAGTGGGGCGTGCAAAATTATTCGGCCCCCTTGCGTTAATACTTTGTAGAGCCACCTTTTGCTGCAATTACAGCAGCAAGTTGCTTGGGGTATGTCTCTATCAGTTTTGCACATCGAGAGACTGAAATTCTTGCCCATTCTTCCTTGCAAAATAGCTCAAGCTCAGTGAGGTTGTATGGAGAGCGTTTGTGAACAGCAGTTTTCAGGTCTTTACACAGATTCTCGATTGGATTCAGGTCTGGACTTTGACTTGGCCATTCTAACACATGGATACGTTTATTTGTGAACCATTCCATGTGTGGTGTGTTGAGGGTGATGAGCTGTGTTGCTTTTACGCCAAACATATCGTTTTGCATTGTGGGCAAAAAGTTCGATTTTGGTTTCATCTGACCAGAGCATCTTCTTCCACATGTTTGGTGTGTCTCCCAGGTGGCTTGTGGCAAACTTTAGACGAGACTTTTTATGGATATCTTTGAGAAATGGCTTTCTTCTTGCCACTCTTCCATAAAGGCCAGATTTGTGCAGTGTACGACTGATTGTTGTCCTATGGACAGACTCTCCCACCTCAGCTGTAGTTCTCTGCAGTTCATCCAGAGTGATCATGGGCCTCTTGGCTGCATCTCTGATCAGTCTTCTCCTTGTCTGAGCTGAAAGTTTAGAGGGACGGCCAGGTCTTGGTAGATTTGCAGTGGTCTGATACTCCTTCCATTTCAAAATGATCGCTTGCACAGTGCTCCTTGGGATGTTTAAAGCTTGGGAAATCTTTGTGTATCCAAATCCGGCTTTAAACTTCTCCACAACAGTATTACGGACCTGCCTGGTGTGTTCCTTGGTCTTCATGATGCTCTCTGCGCTTTCAACAGAACCCTGAGACTATCACAGAGCAGGTGCATTTATACAGAGACTTGATTACACACAGGTGGATTCTTTTTATCACCATCAGTCATTTAGGACAACATTGGATCATTCAGAGATCCTCGCTGAACTTCTGGAGTGAGTTTGCTGCACTGAAAGTAAAGGGGCCAAATAATTTTGCACGCCCCACTTTTCAGTTTTTTATTTGCTAAAAAAGTTTAAAATATCCAATAGATTTCTTTCCACTTCACAATTGTCGTCCCACTTGTTGGTGATTCTTCACAAAAAATAAAAAATTTATATCTTTATGTTTGAAGCCTGAAATGTGGCAAAAGGTTGAAAAGTTCAAGGGGCCGAATACTTTCGCAAGGCACGGTATTGTTAAGGAGATGAAGATATTTTTTAAAATATCTACACTATTAACAAATATATGTTCTTTAATGGATCTTAATAGCGCCACAAGTTCTGCAAAGAACCTTCTTCTTGTCAAGAACCATTTTTCATTGTATAGGGTTCCTGAGTTGAGCTAGAGTGCAACTAATATTGGCACCCTTGGTAAATACGAGCAAAGAAGGCTGTGAAAAAAATTATTTATTATTTAACCTTTTGATCTTTTGTTTAAAAAAATACTCACAAAAATACTCTGCGCTCATGGATATCAAACAATTACAATCAAAACACAGGTTTATCCAAAAAAATATATTTTTGTTAAATATAGGTGTGCAACAATTTTTGGCACGCCATGAATTCATATGAGAAAAATATATTTGAAGTATATTCCCATTAATATTTTACATTATTTTTATACACCTGGGTGACCAAGAACAGGAAATGTTCACCAATGACCTCCTGATTCAGATGGGTATAAATACGACGTAACACATAGGAAAAATTCCCTTAGTCATTCATAACAATGGGTAAGACCAAGGAATATAGCTGTGATGTGCGGCAAAATGTTGTTGAGCTTCACAAAATGGGAAGTGGCTATAAGAAAATAGCACAAGCATTGAAAATGCACTTTTCCACCAACAGGGCAATAATTAAAAAGTTTCAGTCAACTGGAAATGTTATGAATCAACCTGGAATTGGACGTGTGTCTATACTGTCTCAGTGCACTGTGAATAGGATGGCCAAAAAATCTCTAAGGATCACAGCTGAAGAATTGCAGAAGTTTGCTGCATCTTGGGGTCAGAAAGTCTCCAAAACTACAATCCGAATTCACCTACATCACCATGAGTTGTTTGGAAGGGTTTCAAGAAAAAAAAGCTTCTACTCTCATCCAAAAACAAACTCAAGCATCTTCAGTTTGCCAGACACTACTGGAATTTCAAATGGGATCGGGTTCTATGGTCAGTTGAAACAAAAATAGAGCTATTTGGCAATAAACACCAGAGGTGGTTTTGGCAAACAGAGAGGTAGCCATATGGAAAAGTACCTCATGCCCACGGTTAAATATGGTGGTGACTCTTTAATGTTTTGTGGACTGTCAGAAGACCTGAACATTTTGTTAGTATACATGGAATCATGGACTCTAGCAAATATCACCCGATATTAAATGAAAACCTGACTGTCTCTGCCAGAAAGCTTAAAATGGGTCATGGTTGGATATTCCAGCAAGACAATGATCCAAAACATACATCAAAATCAACAAACTGGTTTATTGACCACAAAATCAAGGTCCTGCCATGGCCATCCCAGTCCCCTGACTTGAAACCCATAGAAAACCTGTGGGGTGAACTGAAGAGGAGCACAAAGTATTGACTAAAAGGGTGCCAATAACTGTTGATAAAACTGTATTGTGTTTGCAATTGTTTGATATCCATGAAAGCAGACAAAAGATCCAAAGGTTAACCAATAAAGAATTTTTTTTTACAGGCTTCTTTGTTCATATTGACCAAGGGTGCCAATATTAGTGGAGGGCACTGAATATGGTTCTTTACAGATTAAATAAATTCTTTGTCTCATTATAGGTTCTTCAGAACATTGTATTGATTCTTCAAAGTATCATACCTTAACAGGTTAAAGTGAATCCTACCCTAGGTTCTACCCTAGCATCACTCTTAAGAACCTTACTTTGGTTCCTCACAGCACTAACTAGTTTTTTTTGAGAACTTATGATAACATGGTTTCTCGTGGCACTGCTGTGAAGAACCATATCTGGGTCCTTTAAAGCACCAGTAAATATATGGTTCTTTAAAGAACATGAGGGTAAAAGGTTCTTAAAAGGGTTCTCCTAGGACATCAGGTTGAAAAACCATTTCTGGTTCTAACTGGAATCTTTATTTTCAAGCAGGAGTATAGCTCCTGACTTATTGGAATTGTCTAAATCACTATAGCTATTTTACAGGAACTAAAATAGAATATTTTATTTATTTTTAATTGGGTTATATCCAAGTTCAAATAAATCTAAAAATTACTACATTCAAAACCCAATTTCAACAAGAATCACAACCTCTTCAGGTGTCATTGTATCAGTGAGGAGTGGAGGAGTTGGTTCCTGTGGAAACAAACAAAAAAGAAAAACAAATATATACACATAGGAATCATGTCAGAACTGTGGCGGAAAACTAGTAGGAAACTACTGTAATGTTTTAATAAGGTAATATATTTGAGTACTTTTAGTATGCACCACCTTGATTGCTCCTCTGCCTGTCTTTCTGAAGAGGAGGAGAAAAGGTTGTGTAAAGTTCTCCTGAAAGACTGCAGAGGACCTTTAGCTGGAGTAAAAAGTAAAAGTGCAAGAGACAGGACGAACATAGCTTACCACAATGACTTACAAAAATAGCTGTCAATTATGGAAACTGATTCTAATGGTAATATTGTCACAGTGTGGTTTTAATGACCAAAAACAGTAATACTACATCAATATTTCTTGTTTTGATCATTTCCCCTTCTAAAACATCAACTCACCAGGAGGGGTAGCATTTGTAGTGGGCTCTGGTGGTTTGGGTGAAGGTAAAGGACCATTCTTTTCTTCTAGCATTGGTAAGCTCTGAGATGTTGAAAGACAACAGTGGTTTAAACCTAAAATTTACATCCCACAATGACCATTTCCCCTTCCACAAACATCTGTTTACCGGTTTCTTTTCTTTCAAACTCTATTTTTAGGATTTCGTTTTATTTATTCATATGTATTTTTATTTTACAAACTCAGTTTTAGTGATTGTGATTATTTACTCTTATTCTTGTTTTTCTCATGCTGTTTCTTAATGATATCTTAAGTCTTTAGACTATTTAGTTTCCGTGAGATGCCTTTAGCATATATAAAAAACAAATACTACTACTACTACTACTACTACTAATAATAATAATAATAATAATAATAATAATAATATTTATTATTATAATAAATAATTATACAGCTTTTTGCCAATAGAGAAAAAGCTGTATAAATGTATATATATATGCGCGTATATATATATATATATATATATATATATATATATATATATATATATATATATATATATATATAAAAATATAAATATAAATATTTTCTTTCAGGCATGTCAGTAATTAAGTAAAAATGTTTCCCATCGTTTTACCTGACACACAGTAACTACCCTGTACAGAAGTTTGTACCATACACTAACCTAGCTCTCAGGAACTGTAAAATAAAGCTTTACCAAAAACCAAGAAGAACAAATACACTATTAATCACAATTACAAATAGAATAAAATATACTAATTTCTAAATATACTAAATATACTAATATACTAATACAAAATATACTAATTTCTGAGCAAAATCTAGAATACATGTCTCCCCTTTTCATACCTTTTCTCCACCACTGTATTCTCCTTCTTCATCCACAAAGGCAATGGATTCCCAGCTGGCATATAACCCTTGGCCTTGCAAACCCTCTTCCTGTGTCATGATCCGCCGCTCTGCTGACAGCCACCAATCACAGAGGGCAAGAAGCTCAGAGCGCTCAATGCTTCCCAAGAGGATCATTGATTCTTGGGTAGAAAAAAATAATTTGCAAAAAAACAAAAACAAAAACAAAAAAGTCCTTTTTACATGCATGTATTTTTTATTCAGATTAAAGGCAAGGCTTGATCAATGTATATCAAATACAGAAAATGAGAAAAAAAACAAATCACAATGTTCCTGTTTGAAATGTGCAAAAATAAATAAATAAATCTGATATGCCCATAGAAGCCATTATGTGGTTCAATAAAATCTCACCTTTTGAGTCCACCAGTGGGAAATTTTTGAGGGAAGTGGAATCTAGTAGATATAGCACTTCTCTGTATGTGGACTGGGAGCACAGATATTTCACTTTTCTCACCATGATGTCTTCAACAAAGATGTTATATTGACTGTGGGAAAAGAAAATGGACAATATCAGTTTGGCAAATTAAGTCAACTCCACAATTATTGGCACCCATAATAAAAATGATGAAAAATTAATATATAAAAAAACAACCACATGCAATTAATTATATTTTGAGTTTAAACATCAGACACTGTTTTATTTTAAAACAATTAGTTTTTTCAATATGTTACGGTTGCTGCTGAAATATTCAAACAAAAAGCTTTAGGACCTGAGTATGTACAGTGCAGAATAATACATTTTTTGTAATAATATATGATAATATTTCACTTATAAATGTCTTATCAGTTTTAAAAGTAAAAAAACGTTAGTCTCACTAACGTAGAAACTTGGATGCAAGTGTGTGCATTTTATTTTTCATTGATTCATCATCCCAGGAAGTCTATTCACAATATGCTCATACAGAACATCCTTTGAACACATAGTCAGTGTTTGCCTTTACTATTCTACTTTGTACATTGTAGTTACTTAAAATCCCTGAGGAAACTCAGCATTTGGTGATGTCCATGGCTTCCAGACTTCAAGCATCATTGACTGCAAAGGATTTGCATCCAAATATTACAAATAATCCTAATATTTATGATTACGATTTTTTGTCCAAGTACCTTTGAGCCTGTAAAAATGGATGGACTCTGCAGAAAATGGCTGTAATTCCTAAACGGTTAATGCAATATTTTTGTTAAACCCCTTGAATTAAAGCTGGAAGTCTGCACTTCAATCGAGGCAACATTGTGAAAATTGCATCACTGTCCAAATACTTATGGACCTGGATGGGGGTTTCTTTTTTGAGTCTCATTCATTTGAGTTTCTTCCTCATGTCATCATGGGGAGTTTTTCTTTACCAGTGTAGCCTCTGGCTTGATGACAAGGATTCTAAATCTAAATCCAGATTTGTGTAAGTTTGCTTTGTTACAATGCCTATTGGTAAAAGTACAATATAAATAAGGCTGAACTAAACTGAATATTTTGAACACCAACTATCAAAAATCCAAAATCATTTAAAAACATGAAAGGAGCGAAGTGCAGATATAAAAAAACCAAAAATAAATAAATAAAGACATTAAAGATCTCTTCAGAAGGTCAATGATGAACTTCAAATCAGCCACACGCTGTCACACGGAGCGCATAGTTTGTAGTTTTCTGCAAAATATGTGGACTGTGAACAGAAGTGAGAATCATCCCATACATAAATCTGGCAGCAGCTCAAGCTTTGCTGGGATTTAGTTTCTGAGATTCAGCTGCCATCCATGGCAAGATGCCTGCCAGACATGCTGAGATCTGAGCAGAAACACGAGTGTCTGAGTGAGGAAAGAAGAGGATGATTTGACTATCCTCAGCAAAGCAGTGATATGAACACCCATCTTAGGATATGATCTCACTAAGAGAGTGGGTACAGAGAGAGAACAAAAGAGGACCCAGCACTGAACCTTGCAGGAAATCAGTGCAGAATCTGAGTAGAGTGGATGTGGATCCCTTCCGTGTCAATTGCGATGACCATCCCTCCAGTTAAGAAGATTCCAAGACTTGTGACTGTCTTGTGGAGAGTCTTGTGACTGACCGTCAAGGATTATGAAGACCCATCACAGCTTGGCAAGTATCTAGAGCTGGCTTCTTCAAGATGGGAATAAGCCTTGCTGTCTTAAAGGCAGTCAGTACATGACCAGACGTTTTGGAGTTGATTATCATGTAAGTGTTAAAGTGGAGAAGGTTTTATGAGGTGGTGGGTTTGCTGGACAAGATTATATGCAGGATCTCTTCTGTAGAAAGAGGAGAAAATTTTAATGAGGAAAGAGGAAGGGAAGAGTAATTGTGAAGCATAGACATTAGAGTAGAAGGGAAGGATTGCCAGAGATTGATTAATTGATTAATCTTCTAATCAAAAAAGGTGGCCAAGTTATCAGCAGTCAGGGAAGTAGGTGAAAGAAATTAGGAAGAGTTTAGAAAAGAAAAGTAAAGAAAAATATTGTGTAGTTTGCATGCATCAGATGAGCTTGCTTCCAGGTTTCTTTTGCAGGAGGATGTCTTAGCAGCTGTCACATCAGTTGAGAACTTAGCAGAAGAGAGTGGTATAAGAGGAGATCAGTGTCAAACTTCAGGAGAACATGTCATGCTGCTGCATTCTTGATCAGTTGCAGAGGTAGTAGGTGGGGAAAACCTTCCAGGAGTACGTTGCATTAGTCCGATCTCAAGATGACATGGGACTGAACAAACACCTGAGTGGCCTCCCTGGAGAGGAATAGTCAGATGTTGTAAAGGAGAAATCTGTGTACTGAAATAGGTTAGCAATATGAGAAGAGGATAGTTGGTTGTCCACTAACTCTCAGTAATGGTTGTCCAATACTGAACCCAGTGGTCTTAACCTTTTTTTGCATACAGCTAAGTGAGGTGCCATATCACCAGATATAACCTAATAAGGCTTATACATGGTATAGCCATAAAATGACTTGTAATCAGAAAACCTAGATTGCAAGTCTCCATGATGACACAATTGACCTATGCAAAAGTAATACTCTTAAGCATATTATATGTGTACACTGTGATCCATGATGCAATCTAAAAAGATGCACTACTGTTTAGTGGTATGTTGTTCGGTCACAGATGTTCTCACCTGATATGACCGAAACCTAGCTCTGGGAGGTAAGGCAACTTCTTGACCTGGATAATGGAGTCGTAGAGTGAGGGTTGAAGTCCTTGTGCCACCATGTTGGCCAGGATAACTGCTACCATCATGGGCAGAATGTGCGAGATCTGACCAGTCAGCTCAAAACAAATCACAGCAGTAGAGACTGTATGAGTGACAGCCCCTGTCATTGCTGCTGCACCTGCAAAAGATGAAACTTGCTTAGCAATAGATGGAATTCTACTCAGGAATACACCGTAAACCATACACTGGTGGTCTCACTTTACAAAGCTTTGTTAAAACATATGCAGCCCATCAAATACAGATTCACTGATGACAGTCTGGTGAGGTGTTACGACATCGCCTTGCATATATCACACACAGTCAATTAATTAACCATTTTGCTAATGCCATTTCATGTAATGGAGCTGATCAAAACCTGGCCTTAGTCAGTATGATTCTTAGGCCAGGATGCAGGGTGGCTCATAGATAAGAAATTAGAAACCAGCACAGCCAAATGGACTGGCAATGTGCTGCCCTCAATGAGCCTGGCTCAATGGCCCTTAGCCCTTCTTAGGGCTATTCAATCACTGTACGCCCAAAGCGAGAGTTGTGTCTATATGCTTGGTAAGAAGTCAGATTTGTTCCAGGTGGGGGTTGGTCTCCGCCAGGGCTGCGCTTTGTCACCAATCCTGTTTGTGATATTCATGGACAGGATATCGAGGCGTAGTCGTGGTGGGGAGGGTTTGCGGTTTGGTGACCTGAGGATCTCATCGCTGCTTTTTGCGGATGATGTGGTCCTAATGGCATCATCAGTCCGTAACCTCCAGCACTTGCTGGATCAGTTTGCAGCCGAGTGCGAAGCGGCTGGGATGAGGATTAGCACCTCCAAATCTGAGGCCATGGTTCTCAGCATGAAACTGATGGAGTGCCTACTCCGGGTAGGGAATGAGAACATAACCCAAGTGAAGGAGCTCAAGTACCTCGGGGTCTTGTTCACGAGTGAGGGGACATTGGAGCGGGAGATTGGCCGGAGAATCGGAGCAGCAGGA
Source organism: Ameiurus melas (assembly GCA_012411365.1). Classification (NCBI taxonomy): domain Eukaryota; kingdom Metazoa; phylum Chordata; class Actinopteri; order Siluriformes; family Ictaluridae; genus Ameiurus; species Ameiurus melas. The sequence continues at coordinate 14,203,223 of CM022765.1, read as the reverse complement.
GCGGTGTTGCAATCGCTTCATCGCACCGTTGTGACGAAAAGAGAGTTGAGTCGGAAGGCAAAACTTCGTTTCTACACTCACCTATTGTCATGAAGGTTGGGTAGTAACCGAAAGAACTAGATCGCGGGTACAAGCGGCCGAAATGGGTTTTCTCAGGAGGGTGGTTGGCCTCTCCCTTAGTGATAGGGTGAGAAGCTCGGCTATCCGAGAGGAACTCAGAGTAGAGCCGCTGCTCCTTTGCGTTGAAAGGAGCCAGTTGAGGTGGTTCGGACACCTGGTAAGGATGCCCCATGGACGCCTCCTTAGGGAGGTGTTGCAGGCACGCCCAGCTGGGAGGAGACCTCGGGGAAGACCCAGGACTAGGTGGAGAGATTATATTTCCACACGGGCCTGGGAATGCCTCGGGATCCCCCAGTCAGAGCTGGTTAATGTGGCTCAGGAAAGGGAAGTTTGGGGTCTCTTGCTGGAACTGCTACCCTACGACCCGATTACGGATAAGCGGTTGAACATGGATGGATGGATGGATGGTTTCAGAGAATGATTGCTGTATGACAACAGTATTAATATGAAATACTACCTCATAGGGTTATTTTGTGACATGGCTGAAGGTCTCTGCATGCGTACATACACAAGAAGGAATCCAAGTGATCTTCAATGAATATAATGAAAAGTTTCTCTTTATACAGTCCAAGAACACAGAAACTAATGTACTTAATCATAGTATTTGCTACCATATAGGATGTGGATTTGTGAATTATTATTATATGGTTTGTGATGAAGAGAGAGAAATGGAAAGTGAAAAGAAGAGACAAGAAGAGAAAGTACTAGAAGAGAAAAGAAAAGAGGAGAAGAGAAGAGAAGAGAAGAGAAGAGAAGAGAAGAGAAGAAGAGAAGAAGAGAAGAGAAGAGAAGAGAAGAGAAGTTGGAAGTAAGACTGACCAATGACAGCATACCCTCCAGGAATGATCCGGTAGAGGATGTCATCAAATAGAATGCCATGAGGAAATAGGGTGGCCATGATCTCCCCCACTAGACGACCAAATGATGCACCTAGAGAGAGGGGGGGGTATTTAAATTAGTTGTCCTATAGTGGTTTGTACTTCCTTTATTAGAGACAAGTGGTTTGCCCTTGATGTCTTCATTTAACATCAGAAAGGTAACTTATTACACAATGACATATAGCTAGCTTTCTATATGTAGGTATTAACAAAATTCTTAAAATTCTATTATTACTTATTATCATTATCTTACCAAGTACAAACACAGGCATGAATGCTCCAGAGGGGATGGGCATTGTCGTTGAAACAGCTGACATCCAAAACTGCAAAATACAATGCAATAAGATTTATTAGTTTAAACATTTCAAACTAGTTTCAAACTAGTTCCGACCCTACATCACCGAACAGGCTACACAGTTACTAGTCTAGGCTGTTGTTATCTCTAAACTGGACTACTGCAACTCACTTCAGCTTTCAGGTCTCCCAGCCAGCTCCATCAAAGCCCTTCAGATGATTCAGAATGCTGCAGCGCGCCTCATCTTCAACCAGCCCAAGAGAACCCATGTCACACCCATCTTCATCTCCCTCCACTGGCTTCCTGTAGCTGCCCGCATCAAGTTCAAGGCCTTGATGCTCACCTACAAGATCTTGTCAGGAACAGCACCCTCCTACCTCAACTCTCTCCTGAAGGCCTACGTTCCCTCTTGCAATATGCGATCAATTAGCGACCGACGTTTAGTAGTTCCCACTCAGCGTAGCGCAAGGTCCCTTTCCAGAACCTTCACGCTAATTGTCCTCAGTCGTGGAATGCTCTTCCAATCTCAATCCGGACCGCAGAATCACCGCAGAATCACCATCTTCAAAAAACAGCTAAAGACCCACCTCTTCCGTGAACACCTAACCAACTCCAAAAAAAACTAAAATTCCACTTACACCTTTACTCTGTGCACTTTGCTTCCTCTGGAACTCAATTAATGGATCTTGTATAGTAGCACTACTTGTATTGTTCTCCGCTTGATATATCGCTTTTTTGTATTTTTATCATTTGTAAGTCGCTTTGGATAAATGCGTCTGCTAAGTGAATAAAAGTAAATGTAATGTAGTTTATTCAATAAAAAGAGAAGTCTTAAAAGCCACATGCATTCTTTATGCTAAAGCTGGGGGCTAATATACTGTACAAGATCGTATTTAGATTTACTGCACTTTTAAATACTGAAGACATTAATAGAGGTGATGTACATGTTTATTTAACATTTTAAATATGCTCTCCATGCTCGATTGTTTTTATTATAGTAATTATACTATAGTAAATTGGAGTGATATGTAGTAATTTTTTGTCTAAATTCTACTGTAGTTGTTGTGATAATTCTATAGTAATATGTAAAAAAAAAAAAAAAAGAAACATTTCTGTAGTAAATTTTCTACAACTGTACTACAGTATTTGTGAAAACCTTCATACCTCAGGTGAATGTTGCAAACCTTTGTAGTTTGCAGTTTATCAATTCATTATAGTAATTTCTACAGTATGCTGTAGTATACATTAAAAAAGTGTAGTAAGTACTATAAGATACTACATTTTACTACAATTTCCTACAGTTTACCATAGTAAATATTAAAAAATACTACAGCATTTACTACAGTTTATCAATTCACTATAGTCATTTCTACAGTATGCTTTAGTATACATTAACAGTGCAGTAAATGCTATAATATAATACATTAAACTACAATTTACTACAGGTTACCATAGTAAATATAAATACTAAAGTATAGTACAGTATATTTTCATGTGGGTAAAATGGGAATTCTAGCAATAGTGGCATTGAAACCATTGCTTACACTTATTACGTCTGTCAGTCAACCTGTGCATTGCATGGCAACACCCTATGCTCTACCCAGCTGTTGTTTCTTTGGGAAGTATTTTTGTAGACTGATCTGTTTTATTTGAAACTGGGGCATTTCTAGTATTTCATATTTGCCTTTGTAATATTTCAAGACACTATCCTGCCATCAAGAGCAACTTGGGGTTCAGTGTACAAGGACACTTTAGCATGTGGAGTCATTTAGTCAGGGGATCAAACTGCCAACCCTGCAATTAGTGGACATCCGGCTTTTCAACCTGAGTCACAGCTGCCCTGGTTGTCTATTGGTCAAGATAATCTCAATTGCTAATAATTACTATGTTGTCCTGGAGACAAGAAGAGCTATAACCATGATAGTTCCAGCTTGTTTGTATTATGTTAGCTTTCTAATAATGCATTCACCGTATCTAAAAAATATATAAAAATAAAAAAAACCTTTCATGTGCAATCCATTTTGAATATAATTTTAGAAAGTGGACATTTTATTGATAACCTAACCTTCTGTAAACAAGGACACCTGTTTTTTTTTTTTATTATTCGATTCTATCACCTATCATCTTACCACCAGGGGCAGTGAATATCACCTGGATGGCTTCTTTTGTGTGTACACACATATGCCAAGACCTTCCAACCAAATCTCAGAGTATTGTATGATGCAGTATTTGCAATTTGTAACCATGTAACTTTTAGGCTGGATCTGGGCTGAGTCCAAATGACAGGGAACCCTGGCGCTTATCCGGTCTTCTTAGGACTACAGTTTTATACATACTGTAACTAATGCTCTATTTCATCTTTCCTAATCACAGCGGCAGGCATTATATATGTCACAATGTCATGAGGAACCAAAACACCTTAGGACTGACTGTGGACTGTGTTTAGCCACAAGGTCACTCCCAAGTCAGTTGGCCAGCAAGTTCCTTTACTCTTTTTGCTGAGGTGATTGCAAGCAAAAAAAAAGTCAGTATTAAAAACATTCATTGCACTTCATGAGGTCTTAAGGGCTTAAGGTACTCTTGGCTCTTGCGGGAACGTGGTGGACAGAAGCAGCTTGCTTATTACTTTCAGAAAGGTTGTAATAGGTTTATGAGTCAGATGCAATCCACAGTGGTGTGGAACGCTGCAATGGCCACAACACATGCAGGGAGAACCACAATTGACAGTGAGTTGTTGGGCAGCAGCAGCAAGCCTAAAAAATGACCCTGGCAGTTGTCCAGCAATATGTCTGGCAATGTAGACTGTGCCCAATTGCACCTGCTGTGATGCATAAACCAGACTGACTGAGAGCCACCCCGTGTCCTGGCCCAAGCGTCCCAATGCTAGGAGTGAGGTCTCGACCAGCTCCCCCACAGAGGGATAAACATCTGTAGACTGCTCCTATACAAGCAGTAACATGGTAAATTAATCGTGCTTGTGTGCCTTTCACGAGGAAATACTATCTAACAACAATACCGTTTTTCTGTCCGTCTTTGCACGTGGCATAATGAATTCCCTCATGACTGGCATTGTATGAAAGAGGGAATTCAATGCAATCCTATTTTTACTGCCCCATTTCTGGATGCTACTGAAGCCATATCTGAATACAGTATTTGCACTTTTTTTTTTTTACTATCAGCTTGAAAGAAAAAAAAATCAGAATCAGCCATATAAGTGTATATACAGTCATGTGAAGAAATAAGTGCACCCCATTGAAATTGTTGCCTTTTTTGACATATTCGGACAAGCAAACAATGCCTATTAATAAAGTCAATATACTTGGAAAAAAAAAAGCTTTTTCAATCGTTTGTTCAACAGAAATATCAATAGATGTGATATTCTTCTGTGGAAAAAGTAAGTACACCCTTGGCCTCAAAAGTTAGTATTAAAATAGAAATAACTTATTGTAGGTGTTTTGCATAATTGTTAATATCGTGTGCACAATAGTTTGTGCGCGGTTCTCACACTACAAGATTCATTGCAGAGAATTTCAAACATGCTTGAGAATATTGGAGCATCTGCGACAGCTTGCAGACTGAGAAAATAGCATTGCTGAACCATTGGTGACAAACTGTCACCATGGAAGGCACACAGCCATTTGTCACTGAGTGGGTGACAAATCCCCAGCATTAGCTTGCGACAGGGAAATCAGAGCTAAAGTCATGTAATGTGCATTCAGCACAAGTCAAGTTCTCATCTGCACCCTGTATCCCTCACCCTCATTTATCCAAAAACAACCTTTCAGGGATCAGCTAGGAAACTGTGAGCATATGTGTTCAAGCTTTGTATCTGGCTCATACCATGTCACATTACTAAATTTATGTATAGTTGAATAGTAAGTAATACAGAGTAAGGTTTTGTGTTACTTTTTGATGATTAAATGATGAAATATCAATAGTCCAAAACATTTTAAATGAATCAAAATGCTGCAACATATACCTAGAAATTATGTGGCAGAAGTGATCTAGATCACTGTGGGTGTTGCCAATCAATTATGGGCAATAACTACTGCATTCTGTAATCCGCAGCATGCAAGTCTCAGCAATTCTGCTGAAGCATGCTTTGGGCCAAGGATCACATGATCTCTCAGCACAGTACTGTGTCTTTCAAGGCAAGCCATGCTATGCTTTTATTACTTAAGTTAAACAAAGACAAAAACAGTTAACTATGATAGGAAAATGTTAGAGTAAAATACATATATAAAGAACATTACCTTCATGATAAAGAAGAGAAGTAGTATGATAAATACATTGACATCCCGATGAAGCCAGGCAGAAGATCGTCCCAGACCAGGTGGAGCAGGAGCACCCCATATTTTGGTCCAGGTGAAGTTATCAAACAGAGAGTTTATAGCCTCTCTGGGCATTAACTGTGTTAAAATATAATGAATATACATTTAAAGATGTCTGAAAGATGTCAGCTAATAACACCAAGCAATCTCAGATCTTGCAATAAAATAGAATTGCAAGATGAAATGCCTTGCTTAGTGAATGTTGCAATGTCTTTGTCTAACCTCTCCGGCCATGAAATGTCCAAATCCTGGAGGAAATGTCAGCGTTGCGATCACAAATGTTACAACGGCTGGGTAAATTAGACGGCTGTGGGGGAAAGAAGTGGTTTCATTGTAAACATTGTAAATAAGTTGTTGAGGCTAGTCCGCTAACTGAAAATCAACCAATATAAGAAAAATAAGTCATTAGATATAATGCATGGTGCTCTATTTGGGTTTGATCGTTGTGGTCTTAATGTCATTTGATATCATTTAAGCAACCATCCTTTTGGTTTCAAAAATTTATATGAACAAAAGTGTATTACATCAACTTTTTTTGGTGGGCAAAGAACGGCCAGCCACCTCACTTCAATTTTGTAAAATGCTTCTCTAAAATTTCACAGTTGGCAAATATTGTCTATATATACATGCTGTATGTTCCCTCTATTTACATTTCATTGGCTCTGCACTTGTACACTGTTGATCACTGCACAGTGATCATAAAGTTAAATCTAATCTAATCTAATGTAATCTAATGTCTCTCTTACTGTTTGGTAAGAAATCGTGTAAGGGCGTTGGGTCTTCTCATGAACAGGACAACCTGCCGGTTCAAGTAGACGAAGAAAGCTCCAAGAAACCCACAAGAAATGCTGTGTAGCAGAGCAATAGAAACAAACATTAGATCAAATGTGATATACTGTACCACAGCCCAAGAACCATCACCAAGTAACTCATGAATGTCTGATTAAAATGAACTATTCATTCAAATTTATAACACTTACAGTAGGAGAGAGGTAAATATTTTTATCTCCATTTCAGTGTTTCCATGATTTCACAATTTCAAATTTCATAAAGTTTGTGTTTTAAATGCTTAAATAAACAAAAAGGTCATCTAGATGATGTTTGAATTATTTTAATTATTTGCCTTAGTACAGCAGTGTTAATGCCACACCAAATGAATTAACTGACATGCAAGGCAAAATGTGTTAAAATCAGAAATTTAATCTCTGCCGTGCATCAGTTCTGAAAACGAGATTTTAAAGTATGCAAATATGTACAATGGAACCAAAACTATGACGTTATGATGCACCAAAATTGTAATGTTGTGTGCTTTTGAAAGAGTTCTGTGGCATTGTGATGGTTGCGGTACAGCAAACATAGCTCCAGGATTGTGCCCTCAACACGAACCTATGGCTCTTGCCCCACGCTCTCACCCAATGATGGCGAATGCTGGCAGCTCCTGCAGGTCAAAGGGGAAGTCCATGCGGAACTTGGTGCGGAACAGAGCAGTGATGGTGACTGGAAGACAGAAGAATGATGGGGGTTTGGAGAAAGGATATCAGGTGCTCACCTACTTCAAGTGTGAATAATACTTATGGCCTTATTGGACATACACTGATAACACTTCACACTAATAGCTTAGCTCACCTGCATCTTTATTGAACACTGAAAGCACCCTGAATATGAAGGCACTAAATGTGGCAGCAAAGTACCCCCTCCAATAGTTTCTTACTGCAAAGAAAGTTGATGTAACCTCAATGCTGAATAGCACGCCTAGAGAAGAATAAAAAGAAAAAGTCAAAGATATTAATAGTAAGAGGAATAAATATAAAATACATGGTGTTTCTTGTCTACTTTTCCACCATCTGTTACAGTCCATATGACTGCTATAAATACCAATAAATGAAAAAAGACCACTTATAGAGAAAATATAAGATATATAAGAATTAATCGTCACATTTTACCTCCAAGTGGAGTGCCAAAACAGCAGCCTACCCCCACAGCACACCCGACGGTAAGAATATCTGTGTAACAATATGGGCTCTACTGACACAGAGGAATGGAAAGAAGGGGTGTGTATAGATAATACAGGGATGAGGAAAGCTGAATGTACATAGATGTAGATAAGAAATACACAGTTTAAAAAACATTTTGAAATTAACAGATGAATAAATGATCAATTTACCTTTTTTATTCTTCAAATATCAATATGATCTTGATTAATGACTCATTTATACTGGATTTGGTCAACTACAATCTTTGACAAGGATCAATTTGGCTGTGCCAACCCATTATTTTATAATGAAAATTGAATTAGCCAGTTATTAAATTGCATCATAGAATTGCTATAATGTCTAGTGAAGTTTGGGTTTGGTGAATGCATTTGGAACAGATGGCTTCTACAGCTCATCAATACAACATACACTATATAATGAAAATTTGTGGACACCTGACCATCGCATTCATATGTGCTTGTTGAACATCCCATTCCAGATTTATTCCCACTCTTACTGTTATAATAACCTCCACTTTTCTGGGAAGGCTTTCCACTAGATTTTGGAGCGTGGCTGTGGGGATTTGTGTTCATTCAGCAACAAAAGCATTAGTGAGGTCAGGCAGTGATGTCAGGCGAAGAGGCACCCCAAAAGTGTTCAGTGGCGTTGAGGTCATCGCTCTGCGCAGGACACTTGCGTTCTTCCACTCCAACCATGTCTTCATGGAGCTTTATTTATTATGGTATTTTGGTAGACACCCTTATCCAGAGCAAATTGCATTTAAGTCATTCATACATCTGAGCAATTGAGGGTTAAGGGCCTTGCTCAAGGGCAGCTTGAACTCACGACCTTCTGAACAGTAGACCAATACCTTAACCACTGAGCTACCACTACCCTTTTATGTGATGCTGGAGCAGGTTTGCACATTTTAGATCCAGTGAAGGGAAATTTTAATGCTACAGCATACAAATATATTGTATATTCTACTTCTGGGGAAGAACCACATATGGATGTGATGGTCAGGTGTCCACAAACCATATTTTGACCATATAGTGCATGTCTGTTAAAACTATGGTAAAACTGAATCCGGACCTTGGCAAATCTATCTGTCTTTCAGATCACTGCATGTATTTATTGCATTTAATGGAAAAAAGCAAGTGTATTTTCTATTAACTATTGCTTACCTGATAGACCCCAGAAAATAAGGACATAAACTTGCTGAGCACAGCGGCACAAATGCTGGCTATGTGTACAAAGGGACCCTGAATAACACATAAAGAAATATGACTGGTAAGTTGCAGTCTATAATTTACTGCCAATAAGTCACACAAGGAGTTTATGCACAAAGAGATATGTGCGTGCTTTACCTCTTTGCCTACTGGCATTCCGCTTCCTAGTCCAGCAGTAAGACCAACTACTTTTGCTGCAAATGCTTTAAAAGTGAGGTACTCTTTCAGCACAACTCCTCTAAGGATTGTTTTCATCTCAGGGATACCAGAACCTGAGGAAACAATAGGAAGATTAAATGTGGTGGAGGTTGGGTTGAGTGGCAGGTAAGTGGTAACACCAGGCAGAATACCTGAAGATAAACAACAATGAAGTTTCAGATTAAGAATTATGTAATTCAAACAATATCACTCAAATCTTTCCATCACATCAAGGGTAATGCTGTTTACTTATCATGGACCAGCAAGTCTTCCACTGTCAGGAAGACACCTCAGATTTAGATTTTATTGTAACTTATGTCATGTATGCCTAAAACAGAACATATAGGATGACTTCTGATCCATGAGGAACCTTTTGGAGCTTCTTCAATACTTAATATAGACAGTACATCAGGGGTGGCTCTTACAAATGCAGGGCTAAAACATATTAATATATGGTTTCATTTTTGGCATACACATTAGATTATCTGCTGTTAATAAATAAGAACTATAAGCAGGATGGTATGAAGAAGCATTGCTAGGGCTGATTTCTTTCTAGGCCAGAGAGTAAGTAGATTCATGCAATCTATCAAAGGCAGTCATGTCAGGTCATAACACAGAGTGAAATCCAGCAGTTAAAATCAGTGGTTATTGAAGAAGCACATGTAAAATACCATAATGGGTGAAATGAATATGAATAAGGTGGATTGCTTCCTCTCTTCATCAATCTTTCCCCTTAAAATTTCTTTAGAGGGGGACGTAAAAATTAGATAGGCTAAGCATACATTGTCCAAACCAACTACAATTTGCAAAAAAAGAACAGACAACAGACAACGGTAGCATTAGTTTATTGGGTTCTCTATTGTACTTGTTTGAATGAAAGGACTACAGCTTTCCTGTTAACCATGTTTGATATCTAGAGTTTGATAGAGGAAACACTGCATGAGCCCAGTCAGGCATTACGGGCTTGAAACACTTGAATTGTCAACATCATGAATGCAGCTGGCTATCTGTCTTGAAGTGTATGTAATAATTTGACCCACATCATTGTTATAATGCCATTAATAACACCTCATGATATAATGCATCGCTCAAACCTAATAGTTTCATCATCAAGCTATTGATAGATTTTTGCGCTCCCATCTAATAACACAACCAGCCATCACTGCAACAAATCATAATTCTAATCAGTTATAGGAGCATGCATTGACATGGTACACTTTTAGAGGTTTAGAGCATTTGAGAGATTTCGAAGTTTTTAGTCGAAAGAGCAGCAGAGGCTGTTAGAATGAAAATACTAGAAGAAAGCAGAGGGCATACAGATGTTAATGGCTCAGGGAACAGCAAAGAGTACACACCGATGGCTTGTGGAGCAACCAGATTGCAGAAGAAGGAGGCGAACAAGATGAGCACCATTGGATAGCTGACCCAAACCAAGTACTGCAGTGGGACATTTCCCCTCAGCTTCCCATACATCCACTTATAAGCTGAGTATGAGGGGTAGTAGCAGCAGTGGAGGAAAGAAGAGATAGAAGAAGAGGAAAGAGTGAGGAAAATGGAAATATGCAAGGGTTGATCAGCAATCATATTTGAGCATTAGAAAATTAATATAGTTGGTGGTGTAGAAAAATGATTAAGAGAATAGAATAAGAGGGACAGAGACAAAATCTGTAAAGAGAAGGGAAAATAATGTTTAGAGAAATGTAAAGAAATAAAGCATCTAAAATACAATTTACGTCCAACAGACAACTCCAACCAGCAGAGGAGATTAGCAACCCAGTTTCTAAGAACATATTTGATTAACTAATACAAGAGTGTAGGCACAACCATTCATTAACAGACCTCCACTACTCAGTATGAATCAGGAGATTGGATAGCTGATCATTAACTCTAAATGTTATGGTACCTTGGAGGCTCTTGGCACTGGCATAGTCCATAGTCCAACTGACTAATGCCATGGAGACACCCAGGAGAACCAGAAAGATCCAATCTTCTCCCAGTTTAGTTACTAGAAACGTCTGTACACGAACCACACAGTCTGCATGAACAAAAGTATAGATCAATAGTGCTTAGACAACCAGAGATATCTGCTGGGATATTCCAGCATACCAAATGGCAATTAAATGTGTTTTCAGGCTAAATAAATTTCTTCATCACAGCATATGAAGACCAACACAATTTATTTGGTTTAACATTGCTCTATTACTGTGTTATTTTGTTGTTGTTGTTGTTGTTGTTGTTTTACTTTTCAAGACACTACGCTGAGAGCTGTTGATGGGGTAAACACAACTGCAAAACTGCCACATATTATTCATACCATACTTTCAATAAATATTTATGGACACACACAATTTCCCTCACTTGAGATTATTCATGTTGAAGAAAAAAATCATTGAATGCCACCTTTACACTTGGAGTAGGAGGGTTGTTTCTTCATGGAGGATGTGTGCCCCTTCTCTGATTCTTTACTATCATGTTCTGTGTCCGGTTCCATGTGGTGTCGGCTGAGGTGGCTGTGACTGTGCCGATGGTGTCTATGATGACCATGGTGCTGGTGTCCATGATGATGCTGTTTCTTCGCCTGTTTCCCTGTCAATAGGTGACCAGCATCTCGTCGACAGGACCCCCCGGGTTGTTCACTGTACTCCCCATACAGCTAGGCAGGGAAGACAATAAAATATTGTTCTATTATAATAAGAATAATTATATATGTTTATATATATATATATATATATATATATATATATATATATATATATATATATATATATATATATATATATATATATTGTCGGCGGATTGGCGAACCGGGAGCAGGAGGTTCACCAATCCAGCTCCAGAAGGAGGGGATAAAAGGACACCCTTCCGCCCTCGAAAGAAGAGGATCAACTCGGCTACAGGGCTCCGCCCCAGACGAGGACGGCGACGACAGACGCGGACAGTGGTGAGGCCGAGAAACCGGCACAGGGAACCGCTCCTTCCCAGCTTCCGGGAATCCCGACACGCCCCGGAGGACGCCGCTGCGCCAGCCCCGCCCTTGCCGGGTTTCCCTCATCCCCCTCCACACGCACACCCGCACCCAAACACACACACACACACACACCACTACGGACTGAAGGACAAATAAAATCCTGGGTTTTCCCTCACTCCTCGCACTACAACCTGCCTCCCGTGTGTTTGTGCTACGCCTTCGCCCCCCTGGGCTGATCCCGCTACACTGGTGGAGGATGCGGGCAGTAGCACAGACCCACCCCTAAAAAAAAAAAAAAAAAAAAAAAAACCCCACACAACTCATGGAGCACACTTTAAAACACCTGCTGGAGGCCAGCATCCAGCAACAGACCGTTACTCAGCAACTCGCCGAAAGCCTCCAGGTGGCCACCCAAACGCTGATGGACCTTAAGACCCTGACCCCCGCTACCACACCCCTCCCGGACCCCAGATGCGAGCTCCGCCGCCTATTACCACCCCTCTCCCCCGACGAGGACCTCGTAGCTTATTTCGAAACCTTCGAAAATATTGCCCGTCGAGAGGGGTGGGACCGGGATGACTGGCCCAGGGCCATTGGCGGGTTACTCACGGGGGAGGCACGCACCGCCTATTACAGCCTCGAACCAGAAGACGCCGCAGATTACCCAACGATGAAAGAGGGGGTCCTGGCGTGGTGTGGCCGCACCACGTGCCAGGCGGCAGGAGAGTTCCACAACTGGGTCTACCAGCCGGGGCCGCCCCCCCGTGGGCAACTAAACGCTCTGATCCGACTCACTAAGCGGTGGCTCCGGCCGGACCAGTATACAGCCATGGAGGTGGTAGAGAAGGTGGCGATGGACCGGTTCCTGAGGGCGTTACCCCGCCTAGAACGACAGGCCGTAGGGACACAGGCGCCCGAATCACCCCAGGCGCTCATGTCGGCACTGGAGTGTACTATGACCACGCCCGGGTTTAGCCAGGGGGACCATCAGCCCTCTGCCCAACCCCTCGGGACCTCAGGGCCCCGGCCTGACCGTCAACGGGCCCCTGGGCCATGGAGGACCCGCCGGAGGTCACCAAGCCGGCTGACCCCCGCTGACGAGCCCATGCCCACGGAACCGGAGATAGAGCCCCGTCGGCCGATCCAAAAACCATGGCTAGCTGGGTGCGCGCTCCACCTCCAACAGCCTCCCGAGGGCCCCACCCAGAGGGTGTGGGTAGAAGGAAGACCCGTCACCGCCCTACTGGACACCGGGAGCACAGTGACGCTCGCCCGACCGACGGTCCTCCCCAAGGCACTACAACTGGAGGGAGTCCTCGCCGTTACCTGCATCCATGGGGAGACCCGGGAGATCCCGGCAGCCGAGGTGCGGATCCGGAGTACAGCCGGGACCTGGCCCCTCCATGTGGGCGTGATCCCCACTCTTCCGGTGCCACTGCTCCTGGGGAGAGACTGGCCGGGCTTCCCAACGGGCCCGGCGACCGAGGCAAAGCGCCGTCGCGTGACCCAGAGGACCCAACGCCGCCGGGCAGTCTGCCTGCGCCCGACGCCGGAGGCGCCGAGAAACCGAAGGTGAGTCCTCCCGATTGATTAATCCAGTGTCCTCTGTGTTCCAACAGGTGAACCGGGAAGGGAAGTTCGGCCGGGAGCAGAAGGAGGACGACCGCCTGAAACACTGTTGGGCACAAGCGCGCGTGATAGAGGGGGTCACCCAGAACCCCGACCTGAGGCTCCCCACCTCGTACTTCCTCGTGAAAGGGGGCCTCCTCTACCAACGAGTCTGTCGCAGAGAGGAACCGACGGACCTCCTGGTGGTACCACGGACGAGGACTAACCTAGTAATGCATCTGGCCCATGCCCACCCCCTCGGCGGTCACCTAGGGGCACGCAACACGCTGGAGAAACTGAGAGACCGGTTCGTATGGCCCGGGATGGATGCCGAGGTCCGGGGGTTCTGCCAGCAATGCCCTCAGTGCCAGCGCACGCGCCCAGGAAGCCCCGCCAGCACCTCTCATTCCGCTACCCATCATAGGCGTCCCATTCGAGCGGATTGGTATGGACCTGGTGGGCCCCTTTCCAAGTCAGCGCGGGGCCACGAGTACATCCTCGTTGTTGTGGACTATGCCACCCGGTACCCGGAGGCGGTGCCGCTACGCAAGGCCACTTCCCCCAACATCGCCAGGGAGCTAATGCTCCTTTTCAGCCGGGTGGGCATTCCCAAGGACATCCTGACCGACCAAAGGTACGCCCCTTCCGTGTCAAAAATTAATGACGGATCTGTGTCGGTTGTTGCAGGTGAAACATCTGAAGACGTCTGTCTACCACCCGCAGACCGACGGACTCGTGGAGCGCTTCAATCAGACGCTCAAACGGATGCTACGGCGGGTGGTAGACGACGAGGGGAGGAACTGGGACCTCCTCCTCCCCTATGTACTCTTCGCCGTCCGGGAGTGCCCCCAGGCGTCCACAGGCTTCACCCCGTTTGAGCTCCTGTTTGGGCGGCGGCCAAGAGGACTGCTGGACGTCGCGCGCGAAGCCTGGGAGGAACAGCCGTCCCCGTAGGAGGTGCAAGATAGAATTGACCGCGTGGCACCAATAGTGCAGGAACATATGCGCGCCGCGCAGGAAGAACAGCAGCGGGTGTATAACCGCCCGGCACAGCCCCGAGAGTTCCATCCAGGCGATCAGGTCCTGCTTCTAGTGCCTAGCAGCGCCTGCAAGTTCCTGGCCCGGTGGCAGGGCCCGTATACGGTCCTTGAGCGACGGGGAGCCGTCAACTACCGCCTGCAACAACCCGGTAAGCGTACGGACGGGAAGTTATACCACATCAACCTGCTGAAGAGATGGGTGGAACCAGTCCCGAGGGTTTCGGCGTACGCGGGCCGGGACACAGATCCTGACAAGCGTGCCTTGGTCGACTTTGGGGAAGACCTCACCCCCGCGCAGAGACAGGAACTCAACGAGTTGGTGGACCAATTCACAGACGTGTTCTCCTCCTCCCCGGGGATGACCCAGGTGGTTCACCACACGATCAAGACACCCCCCGGCGTGGTAGTTAGACAGAGACCCTACCGGGTCCCTGAGGCCCGGCGGAAGGCCATCGAGGAGGAGGTGGAGCGAATGCTAAGGGATGGGATCGCCGGTGAGTCATCCAGCCCCTGGTCCAGTCCCATCTGTTGTACCGAAACCCAACGGAAGCATGCGCCTGTGTAACGACTTCCGGGAGACTGAACCAGGTATCGGACTTCGATAGCTACCCCTCCCCGAGTGGACGACCTGGTGGAGCGACTGGGGAGGGCCCGCTTATATCCACCCTGGACCTCACCAAAGGGGTATAGGCGTCGCTCGAGCGCCCCGACGCTAGGCCCAAGACGGCCTTTAGTACCTCCACCGGCCACTGGCAGTACCGGGTCCTCCCCTTTGGCCTACACGGGGCACCAGCCACCTTCCAACGGCTGATGGACATCGTCCCACGACCACACCGCAGCTTCGCCCCCGTACTTGGACGTGACATGTCGTCGTCCACTCCTCCACCTGGTCGGACCACCTGTTCCATCTGGGGGAGGTCCTGAGGGGCTCGGAAAGCCGGACTGACAGCCAACCCCAAGAAATGCCACCTGGGATTAACCGAGGCACAGTACCTGGGGTACCGCATTGGCGGGGGTTGCTGAAGCCGCAGACGAGGAAGATCGGCCGTCGCAAGGGACTACCCTCGCCCCTCATCGAAGAAACAGGTACGTGCCTTCTTGGGGTTGGCGGGGTACTATCGGAGATTCGTGCCTAACTTCGGCGATAGCGCCCCTCTTTCAGATCTCACCAAAAAGGGCCAGCCGGACCGGGTGAAGTGGTCAACCGAGGCGGAGAGGGCCTTCCAGGCCCTGAAACGGGCCCTCACCAGCACCCCGGTGTTGCGGAACCCGGATTTTTCGCTCCCCTTCACGGGTACACACACGACGCATCTGAAACAGGGTTGGGCGCGGTCCTCTCCCAAACCTTCGACGGAGAAGAGCACCCGGTCCTCTACATCAGCCGGAAACTGGCCCCCGCGGAAAAGAGGTACGCAGCGGTAGAGCGGGAAGCCTTGGCGATCAAGTGGGCCATTGAAGAGTTGAGGTATTACCTGGCAGGCCGACACTTTGTCCTGGTCACAGACCACGCGCCCCTGCAATGGATGGCCAAGGCCAAGGACACGAACACCCGGGTCACTCTGTGGTTTCTCGCCCTGCAGGATTTCTCCTTCCAGGTCCAGCACCGGGCGGGGGCCCTGCATGGGAATGCAGATGGGCTCTCACGACGAGACACGCTCTGGGCCCACCTCCCAGCGGCAGTAGGCTCGGAGCTGAGGGGGGGGTACTGTCGTGGCGGACCAACACCCGCCGCGCAAACTAGGAGGTTCGCTCCTTCCCCGACTGCCGCCCCGGCACAAGGCAGGCAGCCTTGCGCCGGTCCCAACGCCAACCGGAAGGGCCGTCACTGCAGGGTGGAGCCAACCCCTGCCGCGCCGGCGGCGGATTGGCGAACCGGGAGCAGGAGGTTCACCAATCCAGCTCCAGAAGGAGGGGATAAAAGGACACCCTTCCGCCCTCGAAAGAAGAGGATCAACTCGGCTACAGGGCTCCGCCCCAGACGAGGACGGCGACGACAGACGCGGACAGTGGTGAGGCCGAGAAACCGGCACAGGGAACCGCTCCTTCCCAGCTTCCGGGAATCCCGACACGCCCCGGAGGACGCCGCTGCGCCAGCCCCGCCCCTGCCGGGTTTCCCTCACACCCGCACCCAAACACAAACACACACACACACCACTACGGACTGAAGGACAAATAAAATCCTGGGTTTTCCCTCACTCCTCGCACTACAACCTGCCTCCCGTGTGTTTGTGCTACGCCTTCGCCCCCCTGGGCTGATCCCGCTACAATATATATATATATATATATAAACCCTGACCCCTCGAAACTCATATTCATACTGGAGGTAGATGCCTCAGAAACAGGTTTCTCCATTCTCTCACAGTGGTTTGGAGAGAAGCCCAAGCTCCACTCAGTGGCCTTCTTTTCGAGGAAGCTGTCCCCAGTCAGGAGGAACTACAACATTAGTAACAGGGAGCTCCGAGCGGTAAAACAAGCTCTGGAAGTATGACATCACTGGTTCATCCATTCACATGATGTACTCATGGATCAAGAACCTAGAGTACTTAAAGTTACATAAAGAACTCAGCCAAGAGACTGAACTCATGTCACCATAAACAGTGGCAGTGCCTCCATAGCCAACAACTTGAATATCGTCTATTCATATTGAATATGTTCTTTATTTAATAACATGTACTCATGACTTGATTATACATGAAAAATAAATAAGTAAATAAATAAATTTGGATATGTATAATGATTTAATTTTATATTGGTTTAAAATGCTTGGATGCTTCTCTTTAATTGTAATTGGGCTGCTGATGGATTTATCAAGTATCATTACACATGAGCTGGCTCCATTCCCTTTGTCTATCTATTACTTTTGCCATTCCCACAGTACTTGTAATTCCTATCTTCTCTATATCCCACCCCTCCTCTTTCTCCTTCTCTGATCTGTCCCAAACCACCATATAGACAGTCCCTTTAACACCCCTCCCCCCACCCACTCACCCCCTCACTGGATTCGAGCTAGCCCTTTTCCCTTTCTTTCTGTAACACAATCCGCCAGGCTATTTTTAAACTGAGTGAACCAACATGCACTTCCCCAGCTTTCTCTCTATATTTTCTTTATTCCTTATTATATAGTGTGTTTCTTTTTATATTGTTAGTCTTAATTGATTTAACTGATTGATTTCATGTTTATGTTCTAACTATCTGACTATCTGAGTGAAATGTATACAATGACTCAAAAGTGTGTTTGTAATTTCCAAAGTTAAGCAAGGTGTTAATGTTACCAATGCCTTCACCCAAAGTGTCTAGATCTGGCATCTGTGAAAATACACAGGAAGCTCTATTACATGTCACTGACATTTCACATGTCACATTCAATAATAATAATAATAATAATAATAATAATAATAATAATAATAATAATAATAATAATAATAATAATAAAACTATTTACTATAGGAATAGAAATATAATCAATAACCAGTAATAAAATACAATTAAAA
This sequence comes from Ameiurus melas, assembly GCA_012411365.1. Classification (NCBI taxonomy): domain Eukaryota; kingdom Metazoa; phylum Chordata; class Actinopteri; order Siluriformes; family Ictaluridae; genus Ameiurus; species Ameiurus melas. Next base: position 14,185,092 of record CM022765.1, on the reverse strand, counting down.
ATAATAATCACAATAATACTAATACTAATAATTAAATAATTCACATTTTTTCATCTTAAAGAAATCCTAAAGCTATACTAAAGAAATAGGTTTTGAGAGAAGATTTAAATACACTAAAAGACTGGGCTTCTCTAAGATCAGATGATGTGCGTTCCACAGTTTTTGAGCATAAGAAGAAAATGCTCTATCACCCATAGTATGTCAATGAGTCTGAGGGACAGTTAAAAGACCAGAATTGGAGGAGATCGGGTTTTTGGATGTAATGGCTTTAAAGTTAAGCCAAATACTGGGAAGCAAAACCATGCAAAGCCTAGGGAAGCATAAGGATTTTAAAATCAACACAAATGTTTACAGGGAGACCAGTGCAAGGACAAAATAGGAGTGATGTGTCAGGATAGTCTGGATTCTAGCTGCTGAATTTTGCACATAGAAGTCACCAGCAAGTATCGAATTGCAATAATCAGTGAGAAAATACAAAAGAATTAATCAGCTTTATAGCCACAGAGAAAGATAACATAGGGTGCAATCTTGCAATATTTCTGAGATGAAAGAAGGATGTTTTAACAGTATTCTGCTCCTGGATCAAAGGACAAACTGTTAAGGCAAAAAAACAAACTGTTAAGACAAAGAACAACCAAGTGATCTTAAGAGCTAATCAAGGGGAAAAATGTAAATGCTAAAAAACATGGGGCCCAAGACTGAACTGTGAGGGACCTTTCATCACATGATTTTATGCTAAGTCAAATGTTTTTTGTTTTTTAAGTCCTCTAAAATAGACATTCCTTTGAAGTTTTTCACCATGGTGATGATCATGTTCGTCCATGCATTCCAACATGCCTGCTACTGCAACTTTCTGCCTATCACCCTTCCCTAAAGAATCTGCCACAGATTTGCTATGTTGACATCCTTTACTATAACTAGTGGTAAATATTAAATGGGGAAAGGAGTCTCATATATATATATATATATATATATATATATATATATATATATATATATATATATATATTTATATAATATGGTTACACATCTGAGTTTACCGCTGCCTCCAGGCTGATAAACACTGAGTTGTCATCCTTATCAGCAACCCTTAAAATTAAAATAATGCAAGCAAATTTTTTAAGCTATGTTATAGGAAGATATTCAGTTAAATAGTTTCCAAGTGTGCAAAATTGTGCTGTCTTTGTTAAACATTAATAAATGATGGGAAATTCATAAAGGACATGGCAACCCCATAGTATTACCTTCTTATCTGCAATTCACAAAGGACAGACATGGCAAACCCATAGTATTACCCTCTTGCCTACACTTTAAGCTCTCTCTCTCTCTCTCTCTCTCTCTCTCTCTCTCTCATAAAAACAGTCCCAGATGTTCTGGAACACTCTGAGCCAACTTCATCACCCTTGTGACTGGGTGATCAGGTTTACCCTTCACACAACAGTGTATGTTTATATTTGTCTGTGCATATAAAGTAACACACTGGTGTAGCCTCAAGCATTCTGCAGCTAGACAGAACAATATCCAACATGTAAAACACACAAATTTAAAAATAAAATTAAATGTGACAGAGTTGATTGGAAAGGTAAGTAAGCAATGTGTCTGTTCACAGACCAATTTAGATGAACAATAAACATAGAACTCAAGAAGCGCACATAATTCAACCATAAAGATTTAATAAACACAGGCACCTGTTGATAAAATCAGTGCTAAGCTCTTCAGCTTTGAACTCACTGGCTTAGTCGAGGTCTCACTGCAGCTAAAGTAATGTGTTATGTCATGCAGAAATGAATTATGTAACGTCAAACCATTTCAAAAGAGTGAAAAAGAACAAACCGTGGTACAGCATAGAATGTCAGTACAAGACAGCAAACCACCATGTAAGAGAGGCTGGTTAAAGTGTGAGAGGATGAAAGAGAGGGAGAATGAACAAAGAGAGTGAGAGAAGTTGGGACAAACCAGGGTCTGTTGGTATCTCAGAGCCTTCCTTTGCGATGCATCTGCAGCCATTGACACACTGTCACTGACCCAAAAATAAACTGTGCGTCTGTCTCAGCATTCCCACCCTGGAGAGGTACAGCCTGAGAGAGAGTGAGTTCACTTTTACACAGACACTGTCACACATGTACACACAACATTTACATGGTCATCAAACTCTCAAATACTATTCTAAAACAGTGAAAAAAAGAGCTAGGCATTTGTGCACAAGAATATAAAACAGAACTTAGTATATTGATTAAGTGCCAATATATGGCTTTGAGACACAACTTAAATTACTGCTTCTTCCCAGGTGTTAATGGGTGTAATACTGGCCTTTACACCCCCTAATTTCTCCATCTGGGGATTAATAAAGTATTATCTTATCTTATCTTATCTTATCTTACAGTTCCCCTTAACAATACACTAAAATTTTGATCACGTCTTAATTTGGTGCCATTGTAGACACTTCACCTCTGAACTGTTGGAAGAAGCAGCCAAGACACAACGTAGCCAAGACACAACACAGCCACTTCTAAAAGTACTATATGAATGTTGTAACACAAGATTTTGTAAGCTTTTTTAACTGTTCATGTCTCATAGGTATAATTAAATGGCAAAGTGTAATTGATGTCAAAAGTGTGACATGTAAAGGATGTGTAAGACTCAGGCCATGGGGGAAGAAGCTGTTTATATAATTAGTTGCAGTCTGTCCTCACTTTTTGCTGAAAGAGAAGCAGTAAAAACAAGATTCAGGGGAAAAGTGTGATGTGTTAAAAAAAAAAGCACAAGACTTTGAGAGATAGGAGCTTGCAAGCAGCCATCATTGCACATCATAATATTAAGGTTAGGTACCTCCAACTTGGTTACGATCACACACATTACACATTACGATCTTGGTTACGGGAGAATGTGACAATGCCTTGGTTAATGGACTGTGAGACAGTTAGCTTTGCAGATTTGTTGGTTGGTCTTAAACAGAAGAAATGGCAACACCTGCCTTCAAATATGAATGGTATGTGATTTACTGCTTGATGCCAGACCCCCATGAATACCTCCAGAAAGGCATGAATGCAACTTCAGCACCACGGCCAGCAACGACATGAGCACGTGGACAGCCACTATAACAATAACAAATGCACATGTTAATGAGGTGGAGTTGGTTTCATGACTGAAGGGTGATCAACTCATTGTCTGCTTGTCTGCTCTCTGCAGAAAGATGCAGAGAAGCAACCTGCACTGTGAAAGCTACTTATGCACTGTGTCTACCTTTCTCAGTCTCTCTCCCTTTCATAGAGTCCCATGAGGAGGATTACCATCTATCCTAGCACATGAACCTGTGGCCACCTTATGCACAAGGCACAAGAGAGCCTGGTGAAGAAAACTGGCTATATTATACTATATTATATTACTGTATCATTCCACTCATGGAGTCATTTTTATATTCAATAAATACATGTCTACATGGAGTTTAGCATCATCACCTAGATATCAATACAGTAGCTCCTTATAGCAGCTAGTTAAAATAGTGTTAGCTATACTAATGGACAAATGACACCTCCTGAACATGTCTTTTGCAGCATGGAGCTACACTGTCAGGGTTGTTATTTTTTTATTTATTTTTTTTTTTTTTACCCCTATTATGCATGGGTACACATTAGTGTAGTCTGGGGTGAAGTGCGTTTGTGTGTTTGTTTGTTTTATTATTTTGACACTCGACTGTAAAGCCCACCTACCGAGAAAACTGATAGGTTAGTTTGCACTAACCTATCAGAGACCAATCAGGACATGCGCTGGTTCACTCTCTCTCTCTCGGCTAACATAAGGATTGACCATTAAACTCTCTCTCTCGATTTCTGGCATATTGTATATAATTTGTGGGTGTCAGGGAACCGCTGTTAAAATGCAAGAGATTCCCTGAACTTCCGGGAGAGTTGGGATGTCTGCTGAACAAACGTAAAAAAAAAAAAAAACTGTGTAAATGATGTTCAATCACACACACTCACACACACACACACACACACACACACACACACACACACATTTAGAAATGATGTTCAGTCACTGGCTGGTTTGAGTATTTCAGAAACTGCTGATCTCCTGGGAATTTTTGTTGCTCTTGACCTGTATGGGCATGATTGTTTTTGCATTGTGCTGCTGACACCTGATTGGCTGATTGTGGATTGATTAGATAAAAGTGATTGGGCAAGTGTCTAAGCATTGTAGCAGGTTAGCATAGTTTAATGTAGCACACTCATTTGCACTACAGGTAAAAACTATCTCAATGAGCTCTCTCTCTCTCTCTTTCTCTCTCTCTCTCTCTTTGTGTGTGTGTGTGTGTGTGGGTGGGTGCTTGTTTGCTTCAGTTCCCATTTTTGACTGCTAAGTGTAAGAATATCTCTATGTAGATAAAAGGGGCAGAGAACACACTGCCCCATGATTGTTCAACATCTAGAAAGGCAAGCAAATCAATGGAACATTGCTGGTCACTCAGGCATTTTCATTAGAGTTTTAACAGAATGTATAAAGCATGGCATTGTAAATGAGGACTTTATGAAGAAATCTGTTAAAAAGCTAATATACCATATACGGTAGGGGTCTGCCCCAGCGGCACCTTGGGATGAGCCGTGAATTATTAGATTAACCTTAGCATTACCAAATATATATTTCCGGTAAGAGAAATCTGGGTGTGGAATTGAGGAAATACTGGTTAGGGCAGGGCATACGTTTGTGTAAGATAACAAGAAAAGCAAAACATACAAGTTGGTTACTGAAAGTAAGACCGACAGTACAGATGGTAGAAACAGTGAAGGATATCAATATATCCAGGCCAAATAGTACACCATGGCTAGAATATTGGACTGAAACCTTAGCAACAAAATCTATCACAGAAAACAAAGATTATGGGAAAATAAGAAGATAAACCAACGCTTTTCCTCTTTGCTACACATCTCGGCATGTAAGTTTATTTACTTACTACAATCTCTGTCATTAATTGTTATTCATATCATATAACCACAAGGTTATGATTTTCAAAAGACATGTAGTGTATACTAACGAGACAATATAGCATGTAATAGTATTAATAAACATATTATGCAGTAATGTAACTTATATGACATGTATATCAATGATGAGATACAGTGTACATTTTCAACTGTTCAACTGCATTATGTAGTCTTTGAAGGTTTGTTGGACAGCAATATAGGTTGAAGACAATTTCTATTTTAGTGAATGATTTGTGTGTACACTTAATATACATGCTGTCTGAGTGTCAGCTGAATGCAGATGAACAGGTTGGGTAACAGGTAAAAAGGGAGTTATAAATGAATGGAATTCCTCCTGACTAGACAAATAGCTCAATGTTCAATGTCACTGTCACACCCTTCAACATTTGCTGATTCATGCAGTTAACCAATCAGCCATATGGCATATCATATGGCAGCAGTGCAATGCATAAAACCATGCAGCTAAAGGTGTCAGTGAAAGTTGAAGACAGGAAAAGGGCCAGATGACACATTTCCAGTCTTCAACTGTCCACTTTTTGTGAACCTGTGCCCACCATGATTACCATGTTTGTGGTTTTTGACTTACTGTAGACTCCTTGACCACTTGAACCAGTCTGGCCATTCTCCTCGGAGAACAACAGCTCAATGGATGTTTATTGTTTTTCAAACCATTCTCCATAAATTCTACATAAATCCCAGGAGATCAGCAGTTTCTGAAATAAGCAAACTAGCAAAGTCACTGAGATCACTAATTTCCCCCATCAGTCAGTACATGAGGCCTTGGCCACGAAAGGGCACCAAAACAGCTCTGTGAAGTTGGAAAAACCGGATCAGAAATGATCTAAAAACAAATACAACAAAGGATTAACAAATTGTACTGTCACTGTATTAATTCCTATTCGCTGTATCTGATAGTTAGCTTTTCTCTTACAATTCCAAGAAATTCAATTACCCATTACATGGCCGAGGTTTACAATAACTGAAAAGCGATTCCTAATTCCGAAATACCTACTGTACTACCTGTGTGAAGTCTCTGTGTTCCCACTAAAGTTATAGACGGTTCAGTGTCCATTTGTAATTATAATTCGGGGTTTTTCAGAAATTGCTGCAAAATTTCGTGTCATTTTACAGACTATTTGCAAGTGGTAATACTGATTGTTTTCTTTTGATAGCATGTCAACTTCAACTAATGTAACAAGCCTGTGTGATTCAGAGGACAGGTTTTGCAGTAAGTAGCACAATTTCTTATATCACTATTCTTTAGTTCGTTCACAAATTTGTAATGGGTGCACATCATTGGCTATATGGGGTTATTGAATTAGTGTCACAGTGGTGCATTAGGCAGCATTGTCTCCTCATAGCTCATAGGGTCCTATTCTAGGTTTAATCCTGGGCTCTGGTTCTGTTTGTGTGGAGTTCCACATGACCATTTAGTGTTCATGTGGATTTCCTATGATCCCCAAACACCCCCCCACACACACACACACACTCCAAAAACATGCAGATAAGCAGATTGCTTATGTGAAATTGTGAAATCCGATGACCTCTGTTACGAAAAGAGATAAATGACTAGTTTTAATCAAAAAAATATTTTTCATTGGGATGTGTTAGCCATGGCATGTTGTGAGCAATAGAATGCTAACAAGGATAATAAGGGTGTATGGGCTTTACTAGCATCATTACCTTCATTTAGATTATGTCATTGAATTTATGATTTGGTAGTTTCAGTTACAACACAATGGGAGAGAGCATGACTATGTCGGATGTGGACATAGTAGACGTGTTGTCTTTAAAGGAGAGCACAAATTAACCACAACCTTGCCACAATTTTAGCATTTTAATATTCTGAGAATTTGAAAAAAAATAAAAAAATAAAAAGTAAATAAAAAAAGAAAAATTAAGTAAACATAAAGTAAAACATTTTTTAAAAAGTACATGTATAAATTTAATTGTGCACAAGCATTATGATGTCATGAATTCAATTTAGCATCTCATGACCACATTAAACTAAATTAAGTGCACAATTTAGTACATCATGAGTTAATTTTTATGGCCTGTACAGGGATTCATACAGTTGCCCTATAAAGAAATATAAATCAGCAAGAAAAAACTTCATTTGAAATGGAAAATTAAAGCTATATTAAATGTTATGGCAGGCTACCTCCATATACAGATTTACAGAAGCATCATTAGGATGGAAATCTTTATTGTACACATTGTCACAGGTACCAGCCACCAGCTGAACAAGCAAAACCTACTGTTTGCTCTGCACTGGGTGCACCAGAGCTCAGGGTCAATTTATTCAGAGGCTCTGTACACCTGTGATGTTCATAGACATGAACTAGACCAATAAATCTAGCTACTTATTTAAGATACAGTATGGAGAACAACACTGGCAGCTCTGGTTGCTTCCGTGTCAGACCACATGTACATCAAACTGTGCTATCCACTTAAAAACTTGTAAGTAAGGCTGTTCTCCTGCCTTTCAAATCTGGTCATAATCTCCTCTTTTTAACATCAGTAAGTGTACTTTTATATATAAGAATCACCTTTTTTCTTGAAATGCCACAGAATTCTTTTTGTCAACCTTCCTTTGTTAGCACTGCTAGCTATTATTAAATTTATTAGTGTTCTATGGTACCAGGAAATCCCCTACACCAAATTTGCTCTTTTGCACAATGTCATTCGTGTTTGATTTACAACCCTAATTTCGAAAAAGTTGGGACAGTATGGAAAATGCTCAATTTGAAAATTAATTTCACCTGTACTATAATGAAAATACATTATTAAGACATTATTTGATGTTTTGCATTGTGAATTTAATTTATTTTTGAAAATACGCACTCGTTTCAAATCTGATGACTGCAACATACTCCAAAAAAAGTTGGGACAGTGTACTGATTCCCACTGTGTGGTAAACACCAATCACCTTTTCTTTTAATAACACTTATTAAGTGTTTGGAGACTGAAGACACCAGTTGGTTAAGTTCAGCAAGTGGAATTTTCCCCCATTCATCCACTATGCCTTTCTTCAGCTGGGCCTTTGTTGCCTTATTTTGCGCTTCATAATGAGCCACATATTCTCAATCGGAGACAGGTCAGGACTGTAGGCAGCCCATGCTAGCACCCGCACTCTCTGCTTACGCAACCATGCGCTTGTAATCCAGGTGGAATGTGGTTTGGCTTGTTCTGCTCTGGATAGCAGCATATGTTGCTCCAAAATGTGTACATATCTTTCTGCATTAATGGTGCACTCACAGATGTGCAAGTTACCCGTACCACAGGTACTGACACACTCCCTTACCATGACAGATGCTGGCTTTTTGGCCTGACGCTAATAACAGCTTGGATGGTCCTTTTCCTCTTTGGCCCGGAGAACACAACAGCTGTTTTTTTCAAAAAATATTTGAAACGTTGCCTCATCAGTCCACAAAATACGATTCCACTGTGCTACTGTTCATCTCAGATGAGACCGAGCACAGAGAAGTTGGCGGCGCATCTGGAAAGTGTTGATGTATAGCTTCTGCTTTGCATAGTAAAGCCTTAACTTGTAACTGTGGATGCAGTGGCGAATGGTGTCAACTGCTAAAGGTTTGCCAAAGTATTCCTGAGCCCATGTCAGGATATCCATTACAATCTCATGACAATTATTAATACAGTGACGTCTGAGGGATCGAAGATCACATGCATTCAGAATTGGTTTTTGACCTTGCCCTTTACACACCGAGATTCCTTGAATCTTCTAATTATATTGTGCACTGTAGAAAGTAGAATGCCCAAAATCCTACTATTTGTCTTTAGTGAATGTTGTTCTCAAAGTGTTGGATTATCCGATGGCAGATTGGTGAGCCTCGACACTTGAATCTTGCTCTTGAAGGACCAGGCCTTTTTTGGAGGCTCCTTATATACTATGATTAGACAATTGCCTCGCCTGTTTCACATCACCTTTTCATTTAAACTTTTTTGGAATGTGTTGCATGCATCAGGTTCAAAGCTTTAAAAAAAAAGAAAAAAAAGTATGCAGTTGATTAGGTAAAACATCAAATACCTTGTCTTTATACATTTTTTTGTTTAAATACAAGTCAAAGTACCTTCATAAATCATTCCTCTTTGTTTTTATTTGCATTTTCCATTCTGTCCCAACTTTTTCAAAATTGTACTATGCCCTAATGTAGTGATTTTATTAAGAGCTTTAAAGTGGATTTTGAATAGACAGCTCACCTGCACCCAAACTTTGTGGTGTGCATTACAGCTTATACAGTATATGATGGATCATGATATGTTACTGCATCATGTGAAACATGCACTGGTAATTTGTGTCTTATTGCTAGCATTTGTGCAATCACACCAATATACTGAAGCTGATCCCTTTGTAAGGCAGCTAAATGACATCTCGCTCCTAACATTGAAGCACATTAGCCAGCATTTGCTTAACACATGGAGTCAAGTGTGGTTTCCACAATCTGCTCTGCCAAACGTGTGCAAATCAAACGTGCATAATCTGCCTTTTTGGGCCTGCCACCAAATAAGCACTGCATAGAAGAGTCACTAAATCAGCAATCGAATAAACCATCCAAATGGCGTTTTCAGTCACTGCAACTCAGTTCTATGAATAAGCACCTACAAGGGTCATGCCTTCATAATGGGCACAGGGTCATGTGGCCCCTTGGTACAGATCAGAACATACTGTATCAACCAGCCAGAATTGATTGCCATCTGGCCCTCAAATTCTTCTTACTGGTTCGGAGACATACAACAATGTGGTAGCAGTTACATCAATCACCAGGATGGCATGAGATCAAGCAGTGTCTTTTTTTTGTTTGTTTTTTGGTGTTTCAAGGAATCTCCTCCTTTATATGAGGGCAACTTATCTGCTGGGGCTGCACACTGGTGCAGGTGCATGTGGACCTCATCTCAATGATAAGTCAATACATTGCCCAGTGTGGTTCTCCTTAGCAGGGCCAGAAAGGCTGCTGAGACAGGATGCACTGGCCCCCAACTTGCCTTACCACCTAGTTGACATTTTTTTCTGATTCTTCCACTATTGTATAGAATGCAGAAACAATTTCCAGATAACCTGTGATCGCCAGATAACCGAGTTCTTCTCTGCAGCTGATTCTTTCGATATTGCATAGAATTCAGGAAAAAGTCCTGACTGTGGCAACAAGGCCCAAGGCCAACAATACTTTGCTTTCAACTACTGCTTTTTCTTGTGTCTGGATCACCCTGGTAGAGAGATTTGGCATCCTCAGACAGGTAACCTGTGTCTGTGGGTTTGGCCATACAGTGTGAATCACAGAGTGAGTACTGCAACCTACCTAACCTAGTGCAAGAAACAATCCTGAACACAAGAGGCCCTAGTACATGGGTCTTGTATGCCCTTAGGTGGAAGCCGTTCTGATATTTTGCATCCCATCACCTGGGCGTTATTTAGCGGCACATCACTGCATGACCTTGTTGGAATGTCTCATCATCCATGTGAGAAAACTGAAAATAAGATTATTAATGTTTTTGAATTTATGACTAGAATGTGGAATGTATAATTTAAATATTAAAAGTAATTTGCAAATGTAACTAAAGAATAATAATACTTTTATGTTAGTTACAAAAAGTAAATCGTAAGAATGAATTGTACAACTAAAAACATACTCAAAACAGTTCTTTTAAAATCAGTTTAGAAGAAGTGAATAAAATTGTATGTTAATTAATATAAATTTTAGTTAAGCTTCATTACAAATGTAACATATGAATATATACATACAGGTATATGTAGTTTCTGCATTTGTGACTAAGGACACAGAATTTCATAAATAACTTTTGATGTCATCTAGCTGAAATATTTAGCTAGCAAGGAGAGAGGGATGTGAGGGAAATCCCTGTCTCCTGGGCTTCTCATTCATTCTCTCTCTCTCTCTCTCTCTCTCTCTCTCACTCAGTAACACGGGCATACCAACCGGAACTCATAGTGATTCCAGTGCTGCTGCTGGCAGCATTCCTCTGTATGATGCTAAGCTTGTGTTTCCTGAAGCTGTTCCATAAGAAGGAGATGCAGCATAACTCCCAAAGACAACACGGCAGCAACAGGAGGCAGCACCTGCAGGGCATTGATGGTATGACAAGAAATCTCTGTTTGACTGTATGTTTTTGTGCATGGACATTTGAGTTTATATAAAATAAAATTCCACGTGACCCTGAAGAAGGAATAAGCGGTAGAAGATGGATGGATGGATAAAATAAAATTAAAACATATAAAGAAAAAAAAAACAATAATAATAGTAATGTTAATAATACTTCTTTTAAAAATTAAATAAAAAGTTTACTCCTTATCTAACTTCTCCTGCAAAATACCATACAAGATACCATACAGATTCATTTAATCACATGGCAATTTTGAGTTTCTGTGTTGAAGCATTCTCAGATATTTGCGACCCAACAGAATGAGAAGATATATGGTAAAGTGTAACGTGTAGATTGGCTGATGTATTCCAAAATCTCAACAGTTCACTGTATCTATGGTGTTGCAATGTTGTTTTTTTTTGTTGTTTTTTTTTAAATCATCCCTCAGTATTATTTGTTTCAAACTGTGTCTGTGTTTTAGATTACTTCACATCACAACTTGTTTTTATGATTGTAGCATAATGTACTAGCTTGTCGATTCGTGCTGCCTCAACAAAACTTGCCTCACACCTCTAGGGTTGGGGGTTTGATTCCTGCCTGAGTACTGTGTGTGTGGAGTTTGTGTGTTCTCCTTTAGCTCCGGTCCTATCCCCCACCCCACAAATAATATAAATATATATCTTGTTATACTTACTCACTCATTTATTCAGTTTTTTATTTATTTATTTAACTTGTCAACTAAATGGCCAGAGCTATATCACCCTGCGGTTCTTGCCTGGTTTCCCACTGAAGCTAAGCAGGGTTGAGCCTGGATGGGAGAACTCCTGGGACAAACTCAGGTTGCTGCTGGAAGTGGTATTAGTGAGGCCAGCAGGCGGCACTTACCCCGAGGTCTGTGTGGGGCCTAACACCCCAGTATAGTGATGGGGACACTATAATGTAGCAACAGCACAGTCTTTCGGATGAGACGTTAAACCGATGTCCTGACTCTCTGTGGTCATTAAAAATCCCAGAACACTTCTCGTAAAAAACAGTAGAGGTATAACCCCGGTGTCCTGGTGAAATTCCCCCATTGGCCTTTCTCTATCATGGCCTCCTAATAATCCCCATCTCTGAATTGGCTACATCACTCTCTCCACTACACTAATAGCTGGTGTGTGGTGGGTGTTCTGGAGCACTATGGCTGCCGTCGCATCATCCAGATGGATGCTACACACTAGTGGTGGTTGATGAGATTCCCCTCCCCCATACTATGTAAATCACTTTGAGTTTCTAGAAATAAATGTAAGGAATTATTATTATAACTATTTGTGTATATACAAAGGAATACTAAATGGGATTCCACTCAATCACAGGGGACCACACACATACATTTGCATACTATATTAAGAACCAACTTACCTTGAAGTTGCTTTTTTGTAAATGTTTAGTGTTATAAAAAATGTTTTCTGCATTACTTGACTTTCTTGCATTCTAGTTTTTGATCGATATATCATTTCTCCAAGGTGCATTGTTAGAAATTATCTTAATTTTCACAGGCACTAAAACATCAAGAACATTCATAGTTATATAATTGAAATGCTGCAGAATTGTATCAACAGAGTTAGAAGCTATCCCGTTGACATGGCCTTCACGAACAGATCCCTAGTACTATAACTGATATGCCTTGTTTCACAAATGTAAATCTGTTTGAGAGAGCACTACATTGAAGAAAATAAGTGATCAGAAAAGGTTAGATCCTTTGGGTAGATCCAAATCTGGTGTATAGCCTTCATTATGAGTCAGCCCTTTCACTAGCTGTGATGAACCAAAGGTGTCAAGCATTTCTTTTGGCAGTACTATCCTTGTGGTTGTCTATGAGGTTGAAAATAATTATATATAGACTGGTAATAATCAAACCTTAAACAATGAAAAGTCACCAAGTGAATTCTGTTTGCATGGGAATTTGTCATTTAAAAAAAAGCAGCTTGAACATTGAACATTCATAAACGTACACTTGATACTTAGATATAAGAAAAAAAAATATTGGTTAGCAAGTTTGTATCACACAGGGCAGATTTCGCAGGGTTAAATTACACATGTCTAGTCAAACAGATGCGATCAACATTTACAGATTGGCAGTCTGTTCCAGACCGGCTATCATATTGCACCAGATGCCATACGCATTGCAATATTTAGTAGTACGTATTCCGTGCATCTGGATTCCATGCTTGGGCACTGCTGGGGCTAAAGCTTCATCTGGTGAAACCACCAGTGACATGATGCACTCAGCGTAGGCATGCAGCCCAGTCTGTAATACCATCTAAAGCACGTACCAGAGTATCACTCCACAATTTGGACATTTGGCAGAGTCTTATCGAAATAGACAGTTGCAGATTGGAAAAAGACCAGATGATGTTGTTCCAGTCTTTAATCTTCAGGTGAGCCTGTTCCTATTGTAGCCTCAGATTATTGGGTGAAAGGACTGAACTCAGTGTGGTCTTCTGCTGTTGTAGCCCTTAAGGTTTGATGTGTTGTTTGTTCTAAGATCCTTTTCTTCTAACCACAGTTGTAAAGGGTGGTTATTTGAGTTCTCGTAGCTTTCCTGTCAGCTCAAAACACTCGTCCTCTGACCTCACTCATCAGAAAGGCATTTCCACGGCCGCTGTCACTCAGCGTGACGGCAGACAAGTTCATAGGATATACTTGCAGTTTTAAATGGTGAGTTTTATTTACAGAGTGATGAAAACAGAAGCAAAAACAAGAAACATAACTCTCTCTACAACTAAGCTAAGCTAAACTAAACTAGGACTATGGCTAATGCTAAGGTTACGGCTAAGGCTATGGAATAAACAGGACATGAAACCAAGACTTGCTAAAGTCGCACTTGAGCTATACATGGCATACATACATATAATCAACGTATTTAACCGCGCCACGTGAAGCACGGCTCACTGATATATCCACTCAGTCATTACCCCGCAATCGCTACCAGCTGCGGGCACGTCCGCATACATCACACATGACGCAAGGGGGCGAAAACATGACGTCCTTGCGCTGTTACTCCGGGAGAACTGTGACAGCCGCTCACCGGATGTTTTTCGTACCGTTATGAATAAACGCTAAAAACGCTAGAAAATCCTAAGGAGATCACCAGTTTCTGAAATAATCAATGCAGTCCTTCAAGCACCAACAACCTTGGTCAAAGTAACCGTGATCATATTTTTTCCCCCATAATGGTGTTTAATGTGAATATCACAGTATCCGAAGCTCATCAGCTGTATCTGCATGATTTTATGCACTTGCATGACTGGGACATGATTGGTCACTTGGATAAGTGCATGAATGAGCAGGTGTACAGGTGTTCTTATTAAAGTGGTGTATAGGTGTATATGGTTTAATAAAAATGTATCTAGCAAATACCCATTACATAGACCATTCCTTCCAGTTCTGTTATGATTAATACTTTAGGGGGGAAATATGCTTTTTTGCTGAGGTTATTATAATTTAGTCTAGATATCTTTGTAAATAAGTATTACTGTATTACAATCATCTGTATGTCTCTCCTTTGGTCATTTACAGCACCACCAGAGCTGAACCCCTTGGACTGTGAAGTTGTACCTATGACAGTCCACAAGCCCAACACACAGCCTGAAGAACTGCCGTTGTCCACTGAGAGGCAGCATTGTTCTTTTGAGCAAATCACCCCACTGTCCCTGTCTTTCACAGTAAAACCAGAAAACAGTGTCACTCTCTACCAGGCCACTATGGACCAGAAGCCTGTTGTCTTACGAGTGCTCAATGGTATAAACACGGCATAAATAGAGGATCATTTTTAACTTCTTATGCAGGACATCAACCCTTGTATGCTGGTTCCTGTGCTTTAAATATGCCAACTATTTTTTGGAACAAATTAGAAAGAGGATATTACTGTCATATAACACACACCACATGTAGGAAATATGGATAATTACCTATATATAGATCAGAGTTTCCATGACATTTTATTAATTGGAGGGAAAAGATATACTAATGCATGGAAACATAGAAATATACAACAAACTTAGGACCATTTTGCACAATAACGCTTTACTATGAATGCACTATCTATGATGTATGTGGGAACATAAATGTGAGAATATACTGTGTAGCCTACATTGCATATTTTAGTCATAATGCCATGAATTAGACTACTATGTGAAACTATAGTATGATTACCTCTCTTCTCTATGCTATCTTCTCCCATGTAGAATCAGCAGATTCCAGGGAGCGCCAGGTCTTCCTGGGCTTTGCTCACTTCCTATCAGAACTGGGGCCTCATCCGTGCCTGCCCAGACTACTAGGGGTGGTGAGAGACAGGGTACCGCTAACTATGATATTGGAGGGGCTGGAGAACAGAGATCTTCTAGGATTCTTATGGAGATGCAGAAAGGTGTGGTATGGTCCTGGTTAAGGTCTAGATGGGCAAATAATTACTCTATATAGCTAAACGTATGTAGATGTGGTTCTTCCCCAAAGATTTGGAGGCACATGATTGTCTAGAAAATCTTTGTATGTTGTAGCATTACAGTTTCCCTTCTCTGGAACTAAGAGGCCCAAACCTGTTCCAGCATCACACAAAGTATACAAAGCGAGCTCCATGAAGCACCTGACCTTAACCTCATTATTGCTCTTGTAGCTGAATGAACACAAATCCCCACAGTCATGCACCAAAATCTAGTGGAAAGCCTTCCCAGAAGAGTGGAGCTTATTATAACAGTAAGAGTGGGAATAAATCTGGAATGAGATGTTCAACAAGCACATGGATGTGATGGTCAGGTGTCCACATACAGTACATTTGGCCATATAATGTAGCTACAAATGAAATACAATGAATAGAGAATTCAGTTTATATTCGGAAGGTTATAATATTACGTTCTCTCACATCTTCACTTCCAGTGGGAGACTGGATATGATGGATATGATATATTGTCATGTATTGATTGTCACTTAATTCAAAATGGTTTACAATCAT
Organism: Ameiurus melas; assembly: GCA_012411365.1. NCBI lineage: Eukaryota > Metazoa > Chordata > Actinopteri > Siluriformes > Ictaluridae > Ameiurus > Ameiurus melas. The sequence goes on along the minus strand of CM022765.1, from coordinate 14,169,000 downwards.
TGTCACAACCATACAGGACCAACCAGGTCTGGCGGCACCATGCGCTATTACAGAAAGATTGCTTTTCTCAATGGCAAGACAGATCGCCTCCGCTCTGGTTAGTACTACGTTATACTGATCATGTGTTTTGTTTTGTTTTTTTTCAGTGTAAATGATTAAATTGTCTGATCTAAGAGCACCAGAATATGATGAAAGATAGAAAGATACAGTACATGTGTTTTAAACGGGTATGATGCCATGATCTGCAAATTATAACTTAACTTTCAAGCACAATCCTAACATAAATGAGATCATCACTAACCTTAAACTTTTAGGAACATCTCCACTGTAAGAACTGCACTCATGGCAATGTTGGTGCACGAAGTGTCTTGGTTGGTGGAGACCTCTCCGTAAAGCTCTGGGGCTTTGGCCCAGCTTTTCGTAGGAGGATGCACATGGGGACTTCAGGGGAGGTGAAGGAATTAGAGATGAGAAAGTGGCAAGCTCCAGAAGTGTTAGCCCATCAACCTGTCAGTCATCGGAGTGATATGTGAGTAGAGCTGGTGTAATCCCAAAACTGTAGTACATAAGAAATTTGGGCTAATGAACTTTATTTGATCGTACAAGTAACAAAGCATGTATATACTTGTCAGATCAGTCAGCACAAACATTTGTACTTGTATTTACTTACCTATTTGAGGAAGCACAGAAATGAAAGCTCCTCACGTGAAATGAAAACTCCTTACATACAATGAAAGCTCCTAATGTAAAATGAAAGCTGCCTATCTATGATCATGTGTGTGAGCTGGACCCAGCAGAGCAAGATAACAAAATCCCCAGCTAATGTTTGAAGAGAACAAAATAACACTGCAAAAACAACCAAACCGAAGTGACCTCAACTCTTGAGACTTACGTAGCGAGCTAGTAGAGATGGCACCAATCTGATATGCAGGATACCTGCAAAAAATGGTGGAGGGGGAAAAAGAATTCATTTGATTAAGAAATATAAATGGATTTGGAAAATATTTATTTAGACTTGATTTTATTATTATTATTATTATTATTATTATTAATAATAATAATAATAATAATAATAATAATAATAATAATAAAATAGATTTTTATAATATTAATGCTTTATACTTTATTACATTGATTATATTTGCAATGTAAGGTATTTTTGTGCAAAAGATTCACTTTTGTATAGTCGTATGTTTAGCTATGTATTTTTCCTGTGGGTTTTTTTTTCACTCTTAGTTCTTAAAGAAAAGAATAAAAGATGGGAATCGATATCGGCTGATACTCAAGGTTTTGGTATCAGGATCAGTATCACAGAAGAAAAAGTAGTATCATGCCATCTCGATTAGTTAATGGTAGCTGATAATTTTGTTCATGGTGCACAAGGTTGGCTTGGGTGCTCCAACAGCACATCCAGTGGAAGTGGAAGTCTATTCCTCGTCACTTTTGGGCATTCACCTAGCCAATTTCTCAGATAACTACATTACCATGCATCTGATTAACTTGCCACTTTCATGGATAATGTTAGACTAAATCTTGCATCTAGCATTTGATAGCTGTAGCTGTCACATTGAAGTGCACAAACCATTTTACTGTCATTTTACTGTATGTTTTACTAAGGAGAATATAATAATGGCACAGATTACATCCTCAGATGACATTCACAAATAGCTTGTATATTTAAGTTGAAGTGAGGGGTGCACGTGATGATACAAAATATTATTCAGCTGCTTGTAATAACATGTTTCTACCAGAGATACTTCCAATTACCTAAGAGTTAAATCTTATGTTGATTTTCTTCTTTCTCATTTAGATGGTCATTTGGTATCTTGCTATATGAAATGGTAACATTAGGTGAGTTTGTTTCCAAACTTCGCAAATCTTATTTACTCACAATTTCCAGTGACATTAAAAGACAAAACCGGGTTGTTTACATCAGTGGTTCTCAAACTAGGTGGCCGCCAGATGGCGCCAGGGGGGCGCGCATAGAAATTCTACAAGATTAATTTTTTCTAGTAAATCGGGATTGTCAACCTTTGAACTATGACGTACATAAAAATGAGAAACATTTATTAATTAATTATACACAGCACACTAAGACACACACCAAACAGAGACATGTTGATATATTAGTGTACAGTACTGTTATAAACACACTGATAAAACTTAAGAATATTTATAATGGATCAGTTCTTAGATGGAGGATGTAGTCCCTTATCTGAGAAAGTTAATACAGAAGAGCCTGGTGTGGGGGGAAAAAACTAAGCTGAGAAAATTTGAAGTTAGAGAACCACTGGTTTACATGAACTAAAATGACCTATATTAGTACAATTGTTCTCATAAATTTACATACCCTTTGAAGAATCTGCAACATGTTAATAATTTAAAAAGAGGGATCATTAAAATTGCGTTTTTTTTATTATTTAGTACTGCTTTGAATAAGCTATTTTACATAACAGATGTTTATATATAGTCCACAAGACACAATATTAACTGAATTTACACAAATGAACCAGGTCAGAGGTTTACATATGCTTGATTCTTAATACTGTGTGTTGTTACCTGGATGATCAATGACTGTTTTTATGTTTTGTGATAGATGTTCATGAATCCCTTGTTTGTCCTGTTACCCATTGTTCTTCAGAAAAATCCTCCAGGTCCGGCACATGCTATGGTTTTCCAGCATCTTCTGCATATTTGACACCTTTCCAACAGTAACTGCATGATTCATACACAACTATTACAAAAGGTGCAAACATTCACTGATGCTCAAGAAGACAACACGATACATTAAGAGCCAGGGGTTGTAAACTTTTAAATAGGAAGATTGGTGTAAATTGTTATTATTTCATCTTCTGGCAAACATGTAAATATCTTATGTACCTTCTGAAGGCCAGTTCTAGTTGGTAAAAAAAAATATAAGATCTTTAAACAAAATAATAACTATTTACACAGATATCCGCTTCAAAAGTTTGCACCCCCTGGCTCTTAATGTATTATTTTGAGCACCAGTGAATGCTTGCATCTTTTTGTCACGAAACTGGACTGGAGGCTGGATGCAGGTGCAGGGGTCTGTTTCAGAAAGGAGGTTAAGTGAAAACTCTGAGTATGTTAACCCTGAAATGAGGGAAACTCTGGGTTTTCCGTTTCAGAAAGGGAGGTATGTTAAACCCGGGAAAGCAGAGTAAGTCGAGCCCGTTTTTGAAAGAGAGGTAACTTATACTCAGAGTCAGTTACCATGGCAACTTACTCTGTGAAGCCTAACCTGGCCGGGAGCAGGTTTTCTTCGGTAAACCCAGAGTTTCTTTTGGTCTCCTCCCCTTTTTAAAGAGGAAGCGGTGTTTAAACACCTCAATGATTCTTTTTTTTTTTTTTTTTTTAAATACGTGTTCAAATTCTGCATATGCATATTGCATAAGTACATCCAGTTCTGCTGGGGAGAAATTTGCAGACCTTTTTTTTTTTTTTTTTTTTCCATAGATCGTATCATATAAAACCAAAAGGTTGCTTAGATATTGTGGTTCACTGAGAGCCAAGGCAGTATTGATAATATTGGTGTGATATGGTCATATCTTCTAGTTCTAGTTAGGACTCTAGCAGCTGCATTCTGGACTAACTGGAGTTTATTTATATTCCTACTGGAACATCCAGACAGTAAGGCATTACAGTAATCTAATCTAGAGGTGACAAATGCATGAACCAATATTTCCGCATCATGTAGTGACAATATGTTTCTTATCTTAGACATATTTATGAGATGAAAGAAGGCTGTCCTTGTAATATTATCTACATGAGCATCAAATGATAGGCTGGAGTCAATAATCACTCCAAGGTCTTTAACTGCTGTACATGATGAAACAGAAAGACCATCCAGAGTTACTGTGTAGTCAGAAAGTTTATTTCTAGCTACACGTGGGCCAAATAAAAGTATTACTGTTTTATCAGAATTAAGTAAAAGGAAGATAGTTAACATCCAACGTCTAATGTCCTTTGCACAATCCACAACTTTACTAAGCTTCTGTCTGTCCTCTGGCTTCGCTGAAACATACAAATGTGTATCATCAGCATAACAGTGGAAGCTAATTCCATGTTTATGAATAATTTCTCTTGGGGTAGCATATATAAAGTAAAAAGCAGTGGGCCTAAAACAGAACCCTGTGGAACTCCAAAAGTAACCTCAGTGGAGAAATCACCATTTACATATACGACCTGATAACGATCGGTCAGATAAGATCTGAACCAGGAGAGGACTGTTCCCTTAATGCCAACAACATTTTCTAATCTATCAAGGAGAATAGTGTGATCTATAGTATCAAAAGCTGCACTAAGGTCGAGTAACACAAGCAGTGAGACACGTCCCTGATCAGAGTTCAGTAGAAGGCCATTTACTACTTTAACTAAAGCTGTCTCTGTGCTATGATGAGGTCTAAATCCCGACTGATACATTTCATGAATGTTGTTCCTATCTAAGCACAAGCATAACTGCTTTACTACAACCTTTCCTAAAATCTTAGAGATGAAGGGGAGATTTGATATTGGTCTATAGCTGGACACTTGAGACGGGTCAAGGTCAGGTTTTTTAATCAAACAACACACAGTATTAAGAATCAAGAGTATGTATACTTCTGAACTGGTTCATTTGTATAAATTCAGTTAATATTGTGTCTTGTTGTAAACATATGTTATGTGAAATATCTTATTCAGGGCAGTACTAAATAAAAAAAACGAAATAAAATTGTAATGGTCCCCCTTATTTAAAGAAAATTATTAACATTTTGCAGATTCTGTAAGGGGTATGTGAATTTATGACCACAATTGTATGTGTTTTACAGATCATTAAGCATGAACAACCTGCTGGAAACATGGGCTAGTTAAACAGTAGCAACCTGTTTATCCAATGCTTAGAAATTAATGACATATCTCATTTAAATTCTGAAAAATACTTATCAGTTTGAATCACCATTTCTCCATTCATCTGTTTTTAGGGGAACCCCCCTTCCCAAATGTAATGGCCAGTGAACTCCTGCAGTACTTACAGAGAGGGAAAAACCTAAAGAGACCAATCACGTGTTCCAAATTACTGTAAGTAAACAAACACAGACACATAAAGTTTAGAATATATAGTGTATGTTAAAAATAAGGCATTGTAATTAATTTATTTATTTTTTAGCTTAGAACCACTTAGAAGACCATCAAAATGGTTTTTATGGCAATAGCAAACAAATCCCAAACACAAGGCAAGGATCAAAATACAGAACAGGAAATGGGTCAGGCGATGTGCAAACAGAGTACCCAAGAACAATGGAACGCACTAGTGTCAAAAACCAGACATAACAAACATAGATTATTGTCAGGAGACGTCAGAGCTGAAAGAGTGCTTAGCAAAGTCCTTGAGCTGTGAGTGTGCTCATAGAGTGTGTGGTGTTTATTAAGTCCAGGTGTGTACAATCTGTAATCATAATATTTTCTGTCAGGGCAAAGTGGCTTTAATAAATGAGCAAAATATTAATATGCACATTTAAATAATGCTCATTAAATAGCTTTACTAAAGGGTGTCATTGCAAATTTATTTTACAGTTAAGTTGGTTCCTGGCTACTAAAAGGTTTCAGAGCCGTTGCTTTAAAAACACACTTTAATAAATATTCTGACATATTTATTTAATATATCCTTTAATAAACATTCCGAATATGAATTTATGCACTGCACAGTCTCAGTCATAGAATAAATAATTCACTCCATCCACACGAGTGCATTTAAAGAATTGGTACATCCTTAAATGGTGTAATATGACCCAAAGATGTATTATTTTGCACATTTGTTGAACAGATTTTTATTTTCATTGTGCACAGTGTCGCTTTAAAAAGCATTGGAGCTGGAAATGTTTGTTGTCCCTTTGTGTAAGATTGCATAGTATAATAAGTGTTATCTAAACGTTCAGCAAGCACACCAACACCTGAGATGTATTTCTAACATACAGTGCCCTCCACTAATATTGGCACCCTTGGTAAATATGTACAAAGAAGACTGTGAAAAATTGTCTTTACTGTTGAACCTTTTGATCTTTTGTTCAAAATATTCACAAAGAAGGCTCAGCGCTGTTATCTTGGCAAAGGGAGGTAGCACAAAGTATTGCTAAAAAAGGGTGCCAATAATTGTTGCACACCTATATTTAGCAAAGATATTTTGTTTTGGATAAACCTGTGCTGGGTTTACAATTGTTTGATATCCATGAGAGCAGAGTATTTTTGTGAATTTCTTTTAACAAAAGATCAAAACGTTAAACAATAAAGACATTTTTCACTGCCTTCTTTGTTCCTATTTACCAAGGGTGCCAATATTAGTGGTGGGCAGTTTACATACCAACAGCCAAGAATATGAAAAAGCCCTTCACAATCACTATGTCCTATAGTCACATTATTTTTTAGTAAAATGTCTCCTGCATATGCCTTAAGGAGGCAGTTTATCAGGCTCTAACCCCATTATGCATTTTGAATGCACCTAAATTTTATAAATATAAAATCAATATTTTTCAGATACTCCATCATTAAGGCATGTTGTCAGTGGAGACCACAAGACCGAGCTCCACTGAAGGAGGTGATTTCGATGCTCCAGAGAGCTGAGAGCCACGCCAGTGACACGGTGCTACTTCAAGCACCTGAGCCACTGGACATTGAGAAGTACATGCAGGAAACGGGCTACGGAGAGGCTTACAATTTTGATTTCCTGTAATACAATTGCACAATATGTGCATTTTATAGTTTACCTTCACACAAATTAAATACACCTACTGTATACTCATGTAGGCCTAATATAGTGTTATTTATACTGTGTGGTGTGGTCTGCTTTGGGGAGGTGGATGTGGTGCACAGAGATACTGCAGGGTGGGGGGAGTGGGGGGGTGGCAGAACTGATTTATTGTATAGTAACTTATTTGGTAATAAACAAACGTGTGAAATATTATTGTGTGTAACATAATTGTGTGGTTATACTGAATATATGCACTCCTGCTTATGCCTATATTGCTTAATTATCTATATACAGTATAAACATGTCCCAAAATTTTATGTCTTTTTGGTGTTATTAAGATTGAAGCATGCATTTCAAATATATATATATATATATATATATATATATATATATATATATTCATTCCATTTTCATTTTTCATTTCATTAAAAAAAATATTGTTGCAGGACTTAATTGTTAGTGTACTTGGATATGTTGAACCTAATTGTTACCTGGACAGCATGGAATCAATGTTATTTAATGTCATTTGAATCAGTGTTTGAATCTTATCTTCATTCCTAATCACTTAGGAACCTAATCACCTGATTAATATCAAAACAATGCTGACGGAATAACAAGAATATTACAGAACAATGTTTCTTCAATTATTTATTTCAAATGTTCAATACTATCATAAAACACTGTCAACTTAATCCTGCTTATTAATCTGTGAAGTCAAATGAAAAACAAACTGGAAAACTTTGCCTTATAAATGAAACATAAAACTTTACAAAAAGAGTACAATGATGACGATGATGATGACTATGATGATGATGACTATGGGGTTTAAGCTATTTAACCCCACACCTGCACACCCCTGATTATTATTGGTGTTGTTGTCGTCATTATTGGTGGTGGTGTTTTTGTTGTTGCTGTAATATCTATTGCCTCCTTGGCACCACCACTGGAGAAACTGGTTCATCTTGATTCGTACACACATTTCCTTTTTCAACAATCAGTATATATTCATTATATCTCATTCCTCACCCACCAAAAGCTACGAAACTATACAATCAATACTGATTCAGTGATCGGATTGGTGAGTGAATCTGAACGAATCGTTTAACCGAGTCGTTTAACAACTCAAATGATTCAAATACGGAATCTCCAACGAATACAGTCATTTAAATGTTCCAAACCTGCGTTATCCCTTATCTAGATGCCCAGCAGGTGTGTGTGTGTGTGTGTGCCAGTCTCACCCTGATTGAGATGTATTTATAAAAGTATTTATTTACTCCAAGCTTTTGTGGTGAACATGTTCAGTGTTAGCAGAGTGTATAGATGAAATAATAACAGTGTATATTTATTTATATTGACATGGTGATATGCAGAACAGTACCCAGGCACATTTGGGGGTAAATGTAATCGATTTGAGACCCCAGGGAGGGGTTTCAGCCGGCCTTTATACAGTGTTTATGTGTCAGGGAGGAAAAGTCTCTGGCGCTGTTTTTTTTTTTTTTTTTTTATCCCCAGGTAGCAGCTAACGGAAGCGGAAATCATCCCTGGATTCGGGGAGTCGCAGCTTCCAGTCGTCCCCGCCAACCATCCATCAATCCATCCATCCATCCACCTTCTCAAAGGTTGGTATTAATTCATCACACTTTTCTTTATGAAATACTACAAACAACAACCGGTGCAACTACGTGTTTTCTGTTAATCCTCCTGTCCAGTGGAGGCTTTAATGTAGTCTGAAAGCTAGCTCTCTGCTCGCTTCTCCATAATGCAGGTGGATTATCGAATGACACAAACTGCACCATCCGGGTTTAGTGATGCAGTGTGTGTTCCTCTTGACCAGAAATACTGTGTGTAGCTGAATCGTTCAGACAGTGTGTTGGTTGTTAATATTGTTGCACAAGCTGCCAGTGTTTTCTGCACTCTGTTCGATTGACACGCAATTCCCCAGTATACCTGTGTAAATCTACATGAGTCTAAGATTCCTGCTGGTTACTGGTTGAGTAAAGCGGGATATCATAAAACATCACAAGCTTAATGTGGATGTACTATAAGACCATGTGCAGGTGATGCTGGTGTAGGTTCGGTCATCTCTTAGCTATTAAATTGTGGTCATCATTAAGTTCATCTAATGGTTCAATTATTCATTCTATAATAATCGTAATCATAATAATAATTTGTATATTAATATGATAGAATGAATGTGCCAGTCCTGCTTAAAAAACAACAATAGAAACCATCACAGAGCTTCTAATGGTTTCCACTACAAATACTATTGGAAACCACCAGGTGTTAACCATTAAAACCATTACCTAATGCTTTCCGTTATTAAGGACATGGGTCCTTAATGGTATCCACTAGTCATAAAATGCCACCAATAAAAGGCAAGAAAAAATTTGCCAGTAGACAGTTTTAATTAAAACCAATAAAATTCCCAAAACAATTCCCCGTTAAAACTATTACAGATTCTATCAGCAGCAGATTTGGCAGGGGGAGAGGAGGGAGTATTTTAATTAAATACTGTATAACTACATGGTAAATGGCGCACTTATATAGCGCTTTTATCCAAAGTGCTTTACACTGTGTCTCATTCACCCATTCACACACACTCTCACACACAAATGTTAGCAGAGCTGTCATGCAAGGCACTAACTTGCCATCGGGAGCAACTCGGGGTTCAGTGTCTTGCCCAAGGACACTTCGGTATGTGGAGTCACGTGGGCCGGGATTTGAACCGCCAACCCTACGATTAGTGGACAACCCGCTCTAACACCTGAGCCACGGCCACCCCATATAATATAATATAATACTGTCTTTCAGTTAATAAAACAAAATACCAAACACATGATACATTTCTGAAATGTATAGAAGGAAAAATATTAATATTCTCTATTCTGTGTAGTTTACCCTTTCTTTCCCCAAGACAGACTGAAAACCATTTTTTTATGACAGGTCTTGTAATTTGAGGTACGTATTTTCAGCGGTTTGGAACAGTACACCTTCAGATGTGATGTCGTATGAATCATGAATTGTCATGGTGTTTCATCGCTTCATCTCAGGGTTTCAAAAACACCTGTCTCAGTTTACCTGATGTTTTAGTGTACCTGAAATCACTCTAGTATATGATTCATATACACTCATTTACCAGTTTATTAGGTATACACAGCTTAAACCTATATTTATTGACCTTTTATTTTATCAGGTACAACTGCTATACTGACTGTTATTAGGGGACTGTTCTCTAGTACACACACACACAAAAGAATGAGATACTTAACACTAACATAAACTATGACAAGATGTGAGAACAATGAAAAGGTATTTACAGTATCCATGTTAAGAGATTTGCCTGATTCTTTTTCAGCACAGGATCCAAATCAGTGCTATACATTATTATACTTGCAATATTAAATGGGTTTGTAGATTTAAATGACACAAAGAGTCATTTATATCAGTAAATTACTCAATTAAAATAAAAATCTCTAAAATGTTTGCTAGCTGTCTAGCTTATTTAGAAGTCGAACTATTGATGGGTTTTGCCACTTAATTGTCACTGATACCTGATTGCTGTAACTGTTTGGCAAGTACCCACACCGATCGTTTTCCCCGGTTGCGTCCGTTGCGTAGCGGCTGAGGAGGGTCCACTGCGATGATACAGTACGAGAGTGGCCTCTAGAGGCGAAATAAAAACCATCACTGACAAATTTTGTTGTTATTTGAAATGGGTTTTGTTTATTTTTATTCATTTTGGACGTCTCTTTTTATTAGTAGTAGTTTTTTTGTAGTGTTACTTTTTGGTTCTGTTTGGATGCATATCTTTTATTTACTTTAGTATTTATTTAAAGTTTAAATATATTAATTTTTATTTTAAAAAAGGATTTTGGACCCTTCAGCAAGATTTTTATTTTATTTTTTTAACAATCCCTGCAATATTTGCTTATCTCAAGATGAGAAGTTTCCATTGACTAGGTCTGTCGCGGTTTTTTTTTCAGATAATGTCAGATAAACATGGTATTATTTTTTGACAGAATGTCTAATGATTTTTTAATTTTTTTTTATTACAAATAAGAAATTTGACCATTTAAAATAATTAAATAACAAGCCAAAGAAGAAACCCGATCAAGCCAATATTAGACAGGTTACATTATTATACTTGCGATATTAAATGTGTTTGTAGTCAGCAGAATCATTATATTCACCATATACATTTACATGTATTAGGAATTTGTTCTTGGCGTTTGGTTACAGCACGGTACGTTCAACACGCACATCTCAGACAAAGCAACACAATTACAGTCCTAATGTACAAATATTGCACCAAATATACAAATCTTGAAGAAGCATGTCCCTTGAACATTGAATCTGAAATGGATTGCTATTGACAAAAAATGCACAAAAAGACAGGATGAATCTCCATGACACCGTGGCTGCCATCTTGGGCTCAAGCTGTGTTATATTGAATCTTAGCTTACACTGTACTTATTTTATCCTGTTTCCTTTTCCAGAATTGTAGGTAAAACACCAGGTACCATGACCCAGTCAATGATTCGTAGAACCCTTAAGAATCTCGTTCAGAATTTCTCTGAGGCTGAGGTGAAGGTAAGGGAGAACTATTGTCACCATTTTTGCCCCTGCAAAAAATCATTAGCTTGGTTTCAGTCAGTTCTCATAGTCTCCTTAATGTTCTAACTTTCATTTTATCTCCTACACTAAGTGTAGTCTATTCATTTAGGTAGTGTTGTAAGGTTTTCCAGTGAGGCTCATTGAGTCATATTTCCAACTTGGAGCTGGAGTTCAGTTCCTATGCTTTAGTGAGGGGACTTCACTTGTGTTTTGTAGGTGAGAGAAGCGACCTCTAATGACCCCTGGGGGCCGTCCAGCTCACAGATGGCGGACATCTCAGATCTCACCTACAACGTGGTGGCGTGCAATGAAATTATGGCAATGTTGTGGAAGCGCCTAAACGATGACAAAAACTGGAGGCATGTATACAAGGTGAGGTGGAGGGCAAAAAAAAAAGAGGGCAAAAGATGATGGGTACAGATTCATCAGAATATAATTTGGCTATCAGAGTCGTTTACTGTTAAATTATTTGTTGTTTTAAGGTTGCCTTTAATTGCTGTGTTCAGCGACACCTATGGTATTCAGTGCTGATGCAAATAAATTGACTACAATATTATAAATATGTTTTTATTGTTTGGATCATGTTTGTTTTGAGCTCTATATGTTGATTAGGAAATAAGACAGTAGCGCTTCCTACAGCCGCACAGGATCGCTTCAGCAGGCCTTTAAGGCAACACTGAGGTCCTGTTTACATTAGTGCGTTTTTGTTTTAAAACGCCGCTCCTCGTCCACACTGGCGTTTCCGCTGTGTTCAGAAACGATCTCTGCCCACACTACACGACCGAAAGCGCATGTTGCATGACCATTCTTGCACACTGGGTGTGCGCATATAAGTGTAAACAGGAAGTTGGTTGCTAGCACAACAATGAGCATGAAAAGCAAGGACGTCATCGTGTAGACAGATGATGAGGTTGCTCTAATCATAGCTTGCCTATTGTACATGTAGACAGCTGCAGTATTATAAAATACAGAATTTAACTGCACAATGGCTGCTAAGAATGACAACAAAGCCAGCAAAGCTTGCGGTTCAGTTTCCTTGTTGTTGTGTATATGATCAACGGTCATATGGTGGGGGCTTGATGAATCAGGGAAGGATACGCAATGATCCAGAAGACCCAATCAAGGGGCGAATGTGGGGAAAACCACGCCTTAATTTCCAAAAGTCTTCATTTTGGTCTGTTTACACTGAAACGCAAGCCCGGATTTTTCAAACTAAAACGGGGTCTTCCAAAACGTTTCCAAAAGTCTCAGTTTTTGAGGGTAGAAAAAGCCAAAACTTGACAAAAATTTTAAAACAAAAACTCGCTAGTGTAAACAGGGCCAAAGACTCATTTACATCAGTAAATTTGTCAATTAAAATAAAAATACCTAAAAGTATTTCTAGCTGTCTATTTCATTTAGAGGTCAACTGATTAATCGGTTTTGCCAGTTAATCGGCACAGATAACAGATTGCGTCTGTTGTGGGAGCAGCTGAGAATCATTATACATCATATATCTTTTATTTACTTTAATATATATTTATAGTTAATGTATTAATATTTATGAAAAAAAAGAAAGAAAAGCATTTTGGACACTTCCGACTTTTTAAAAAAATATATATATTTTTTAACAATCCCAGCAATATTTGCTTGTCAAGATAAGTGTCCCTAGACTAGGCCTGCGGGGTTGTTTTTTTTTCAGACAAATAATCTGTCATTATATTTTTTGACAGATTGTCTAATTGTTTTTATTGCAAATATGGAATTTGACCATTTTAAATAATGACATAAGGAACAAGTCAAACAAGAAACCTGAACGAGCCAATATTAAACTGGCGAACCCTGACATGCCCCATTAAACCATGACGTACAGTATATACACTGGTGTTGTAAAAGTGACACTTTCACACCAAGTAGGTGCTTTCATTTGTTCATGTATATACATTACTGACATGCTGATATGAGAGGCTGTAGAACTACAGGAGTGGACAAATCATATCTAGTCATTAGCTAGTAGAAATTGCAATGCACCAAAGTTCAATAAAACATACGCCTTGTATGCTATTGCCCAGAAACTGACTAGGCTAAAAAGTGTTAGCTAACATAATGTAATAATGTATGGCAAAATAGTTAGCTAGGTACACAAGTGCATCAATACAAACTAAGGGAAATGAACGTATTTGAAGTATTTAATTATTACCCTCTTGTTCTATCCTTACATCATACTTTCAATTCATTATTCGATTCTGTCCTACATATTGGCTTGGATAAATTTTTGTTGAGATTGTTGAGATTAAGGTCAAGACACATCTTCTGCTGTGATTCAGGTCACAGACAGAAAAGCTGACATTGTCCTTTACAATCCGCTCGTAAAAGTTCGAATTCATAGCTGTCATCTCATGGCCTCAAAACAGACCCAAACTATGATACCACCACCATCGCGTTTCAAAGTTTAGATAAGGTTCCTATGTGGTGTTCGGTCTTCACAGCAGTTTCATAGCAAACGTATCAGTTGTCAAACATTTTGAAGCTAAAAAAGTTAAAAGCTCTTGTAAGATTCTAAATTGTCCTTTTACCTGAACATTTACACACGTTTTCTAAACAAGACCTGTAGCATCAGATCATTTTATTTAATAAATGAGTGGAAAAGGTATAGTGGTGTATATGTTGGGTTCACTATTATATGATTGAAATGATGGTCTGATCTACAGCTGTGTTAGATTTTAGGTTCTCTGTTTCTGCTAGGAAGGTGTTAAGGTGTAAATACATTAAACACCATGTCCTACCACTTATACAGCAAATTATTTAGCACTAATTCAAAAGACTAAACAAATTAATGCAGCTGGAATGTAACTTTTATGGAGAAATTTTTATATCAAACCCAATAATGTAATGAATGTAATTAATGTAAATTTATTTGTTAGCCGAATAAATAATTTCTTTCTCTTTCTTCGTTTGCAGTCTTTAACGCTACTAGAGTATCTCCTGAAAACCGGTTCTGACCGCATTCCAAAGCAGAGTCAGGAGAACATTCATGTTATTAAACCTCTAATAGAGTATCGCTTCACGGACAAGGACGGGAAAGACCAGGTACCTGAATTAATGTGTTCACTGATATTATGGGCTGCCTGCTTATATCACAGGTGTGTGACAACAATAATCATTGCTCGCATTTGTTGTTTCTAAAATTACAATGTAAAAAGAAAATATAATTTTTAACTAGTGATACTATTGAATGCAATTTTAGCTTAGGAATGGCACTGCACTGAATGTGTACATCAAGTGAAATAGTGTACATCAAAATAAAACGCTCAGTCTCTTCCAAAACTATTGGAACGGCAAGGCCAATTCATTTGTTTGTGCTCTACATCAAAGACATTTGGGTTTGAAATAAAAAGGTGGATATGAGATGAGAGATTAGGATTTTAGCTTTTATTTCCTGGTATTTTCATCTAGATGTGTTAAACAACTAAAAACATAGAACGTTTTGTATCAGACCAACCAATTTTTAGTTGAGCAAAAGTATAGGAACAGGTAAGTCTTCAAGTAAATGAAAGTTCTTTCTCCACACTTTGGCATTTCCATCACTTTATTAAAGGTTAATCTTGGTTCCAGAACTTTTGTGGCTCATCTCTGTATATCTTTGCGAATTCCTATCTGGCTTTCTGATTCTTACTGCTGATGAGTGGTTTGCATCTTGTGGTATTGCCTCGATATTTCTGCTCTCGAAGTCTTCTTTGATCGGTGGATTGTGATACTTCACCCCTGCCATGTGGAAGTTGTTGGTGATGTCACTGACTGTTGTATTTGTTTGTTTATTTTTTTGTCACAGCTCTTATAATGTTTCTGCCATCAACTATTGTCGTTTTCCTTGGCCGACCCATTTGGTGTTTGTTGCTCAGTACACTAGTGGTTTCTTTCATTTTCAGGACATTCCAAATTGTATTGGCTATGCCCAATGCTTGTGCAATGGCTCTGATTGATTTTCCCTCTTTTCTCAGCTTCAAAATGGCTTGATTTTCTCCCATAGACTGCTCTCTGATCTTCATGTTGGTTTATCCTTTGTAACAACAAATGCAGTCTTCACAGGTGAAACCCTGAAGAGCTTTTTATTGCTATTGATATAAATTTCTAGCTATGCTTATAAATGGCTAACATGATGGAACTCTTGATGGAAGTCATGTGAGTTGGTGAAGTTATCACTGGAAGCACAAACATTGTATTGACTAAAGGTTATTTAATAGCTAGCTAGTATGTTCTATACAAGTCAGGGACACAACTGTTAGCTGATGTTTAAGCTTGTTAGCATGCAGAATATACTAGGGAAATCCGCCGTAGCAGTCGGCCATTTTGAACAGACTTCAGGGTCATATTTCAAAGTCAAGGCCGGTGTTATATTTCTGCACAAGCACTGATACTTGTTCAAACAAGTATCTCAATTCAATTATGAACAAATGGACAAATTTCCACCAAAACAGATACAAATTCACAATCCATGGGCTGTTGTCTGCAGTAGAAATAAACTGACTTTAAAGAGGTCTCCTATGTCTAATTTAAGTCAAAATTGTTCTTAAATGTGACCTTTGTTTGGCCGTGGGTGGTCCGTATTCATGTAGACTTCAGTTCAAACTGGGCTGCATCATTTGCAAAGTGTAGAGATATTGTAAATAAGATAATTGTAAGTATATTAGTTGTTGGGAGATCTATCTGTAGAATTTTAGTAATAATAATGTCTTCTCTTCAGGGTGTGAATGTCAGGGAGAAAGCCAAGATAGTGATGCTACTTATACAAGATGAGGAGAAACGTAAAGAAGAAAGGGAGTTTGCCATGAAGACTAAGGACAAACTGGCAACTGGTAATGTTTTCTTTAATAACAGTGAGTCCAGCAATTCAGCATTAACGAGTTATTAGAAAATGTCTTCATTTTTTAATCTCTCAGTTTTCTGGAAATTACTGAATAAGTGCCATGAGGCGGTGGTTTTAATATCTTCTGAAGTATTTTCTCTTTAGCTCTCTTACCTTCTAAAAAGAACTCTACATACAGGATATACTTGTGCTGGGCTCTGGGACTGAACAGAAATGTTCAGAAATTCTGGCACAACTCACTACTTTTGGTTTTTGATTCAATAAATGTTTTTGTTTAATCTTCCTTTGGTATTGTCTTTTATTTTCAGCCTCCTCGGAGGCCAGTGACAAAGTAAAGACTGAGATTCCTCCATATACGGGGCTGCCATCCTTAGACAACATCCCCTCGGTGGCAGATTTGACAGCCAGCATGGCAAAGAAAAGAGAAGAGAAGAGGATCCTTGAGGAGAAGAAGAAAGAGGAAGAGAGACGTGTGAGTTCTGTATTTGGAGGGCACGTCTAACATGAGATTTGACCATGTTTTCATTTTATTAGAGCATGTATATTATGCAAATCATGTAACATATGCAAATTTCCGTTAGGCAAAGGAAGGCGACACCGAGCCTGACCTGTGGGAACAAGCAGCAACAGCAGCACCTCCTGCCAGCTCGGATCCCTGGGGAGCTCCAGCTATTGCTCCAGAAGCCGTAGGTCCTACTATGAATGATCCTTGGGGCACAGCAACAAATGACACCCAAGATTCAAATATGGGTTCCAGTGATCCTTGGGGTGAGTCAGCGGATAAAGTGAAAGACACTACTAATCCTTCCAACGATCCATGGGGTGATTTACCAGATGCGAAGACATCACCTCCTGCCAAAAATTGTCCATGGGGTGACTCAGCAGACCCTACAGAAGACAAAGGTTCAGCTACTAATGACCCCTGGGGCACGTCAAATGACTTGGTAGCAAATTCACAGCCAACAAAGACAGATCCTTGGGGTGCAGTTTCTGCAGAGGAGTCTGCTTCTACAGCGTCAGACCCCTGGGAGCCACCGTCAGAGCCACCTATGGCTAAGTCAGATCCATGGGGTGGGAACAATGGAACTTCAGCTGTGTCACCCACTGATCCATTTAGTGAACGGCCCAAAGCTGATAAGGACCCATGGGGCACATTAGGTATGTAAAAGATAAGGAAAAAAACTATACGACATGCTAAAAGATAAGGCTTATCGCTAAGGTTCTTATGGTTTGAGGATTTAGGGATTAATTCACTTTCAGGTAGAGAAATGCTCTTCCATATACTGTGATCTCTCAGAGCTTTAATTGTGAAGGGCTATGGTGTAAGTTAACTCGCTTTCCACAATGTTTCATATGGGCCGAAAGTAGTGAGCTAGAGCTGACTAGATCGAAGTCGAAGTGAAGAATACACTCAAATGTAACCTCATTGCTTCCAAAATGTCTGTGTTTTTATTACTCAATTTTGTGTGTCTGATCTTATTTGTGTTCTCTGGCCTGTCTATTGGGATGCTAACTAGAGCGCTAGAGGTGTATATCGTAACTGCGATCCCATGGGACCCAGTAACATAAACAAAGTTGGAGTGCACAGTCGGTTATGAAGCTCTTAGGACAAAGAAAGGCCATGTTCAATAGTGGAGAAGAACCTGGGTGTTGGATTAGCTTGATGAGTTAGCTCATTCAAAAATGCACATTAATACAGGCCATGACCAACAACAACAAAAAAAGTATTACAACATAATTAGATAAAGGCAGAGTAGGAGTCCACTGTCTGTTTTATTTATGTATTTTAATTTTTACACTCATGGCATTTAATTTTTTAAATTTTATATCATAATACTTTTTAAACTGAACTTTCTGTGCATTTTCTCCCCTGGTTTTAGCCTCTTCACCACTTCCAACTAATGATCCCTGGGGTGCTCCAGCAACTCTCACTGATGCATCAGCAAATGCTGACCCCTTTGGTGATGGAGGAAACTCAGATACTTGGGGGGCTCCTGCACAGAGTAGGACCAACGAACAAATAGCCTTTTAACTTTCTTATAAATTGATCCTGTTAACACTTTGCATTCAATTCCCTTAACTAACACCGGGCCTCATTGATCAAGCTGGATATGAACAGATTTATTCTTATAGGGTTTTTAAAAAATCAATTAACAAATGTGTTTATCAATGTCAGGTAAGGGAAGCGTAATGTAAAGTGCAACAGTGAGCTTTTAGTTGTAGAAATTGTTTTCTGTTCTGTCGCCTAGGCCACAAACAACTGTTTATAAATGGCCTTTTTTCATATTTTATGTACCGGTCACATTTTATTTTTGTTCCTGCATTCATCCACAGGTGACGTATCCTCATCTGTGCCCATTGAAGACTCCAAAAAGCCATCTAGTTTCTTGGGGGAAGGAGCCTCATTGGTGGATCTCGACTCGCTCATGTCGAGAGGGAATTAAATTACCCGAGTGTCTACTTTGGGCCCTTCAGATTTAATAATGTTTTGTGGATAGATGTTATCACTGTAGGTGTAACTGTCCTCTTTTTCCCCTCAATTCCTTTTCATTTCTCCCATTTCTCTGCTTTCTGTTTTTGTTTCTTTCTCTCCGCTTCCTCCCATCTTGCTCTTTTTGCTTTGTATTAAACCAACGTCCCATGGTTTCACCATATCAAATGGTGGCGTTGAGGTGTTTTTGCATTTTCCATCCGTGTTGTTGGTTTTTTTGTTTTTATTTACCACATGACGGTCTTCTTTGATCCTCTCTTGCATGCTTAAATCCGTCAGATCACCTTTAGTTTGGTCCTGCATAAAAAGGATATACAGAATGGTACAACCCAGCACAATGGACGCCTAAATGGGGAAATGCCAGTGTCATCACCTGGAGAGTTCTCTAGGAGTCTCCACATAGTTTGGGGGACTAGAATGGTGAAATCTGTAAAGGGATATTTTAATCTTTTTTTTTTTTAGTTTTTCACTCATCCATAGACATCTAACTTTCACGCATTACCTTACTTAATTCCAGCTTAGACCCAACTGGGTCTGTGTATATGTGACAATATTTTAAATCAATAAGCAGCAATCTGCTTTACGTGTAGCCTTTTTTTCCCACTGTGGTAGTGTGGAAATTTAGTGTTCTTTTATGTCATTGGTGACATATCTGACAAGTACAGTTGCAAGTTTTAGCATAAATATTGGTTTGTTTGTTTGTTTTTATTTATATGGATACATTTTTATAATTTAATCTGCTGAGACTTTGGCTCATTGAAAGCTTAAACACTTGAAGCCCTGATTTTCACTCTAGAGGCATAGATTAAATCTCTCCATCACCACAGTGGACTTGTGTCATAGGAGGTCATCGATGTATCAGTATATATCGATACTTGATATATCAGACAGTATATAGAGGTCCACTGATAACTTGAATTTTATGGATCAGATTATACAGTATCTATAAAACTGGCGGTAAATACCGATAACCGATTAATCAACCGATAGTATTTAAAATTGATGCTGAATGAAAACATAACACTCAAAATAAAATATTGCTGAAGTTTATTACAAAAAGAAACCGTTCTAACTACCATGAAAATGTACTGAACTTTTTCAAATGAAATAAATATTAAAATATATTAACTATTAATACATATTAAAGTAAATAAAATATATATACAAACTGAACCCAAAAGTAAGACTCCAACTAATCAACAAAAATACACGAAATCACTTAAAATAACACAACAAAATTAGTCCTTGATAGTTGTTTTTTTTTGCCTCTAGAGGCCGCTCTCATACTGTGTAATGACAGCAGACCCTTCTCATCCGCTCCCGCAACAAACACGAACGCAACCGGGAAACACTATCGGTGTTGGCTTTTGAGGATAACCCAATCGTTACAGCAATCCGTGATCGGTCACGATTATTCTGCAAAACCAATCAATCAGTCGACATCTAATATGCACAGACAATTTTAGTGGAAAATTCAATGCTGTGCTTTCATAGAAGTTATCTTCGCTCACCCACATGGCCCTAATGTTCCTCATCAAGTGCAGCGTGAAATCGGGAGCTTGTTGTACAGGGTTAACTAAATGTTTTTTGACATCTATGTGACATTCTATATCCAAGATAGGACGCAACAGAAAAAAATATATTCTGAAGGCAGTGTCAAATTTCAGCGATGCTTCCACATGGCACAGAAAGTAATAGTACTAAAGCAGTTGAAACACTGCATCTGTTTTCAAGAAGGTTAAGTTAGAAGAATTTAATGTTTCCAAGCAGTTGTGTATTTATATTCTAGTCTGATTTTGGAAACTCAAATATTTATGGAAAATTATACAGAATTCATTACCTGTCTATATAGAAATTCTTTCTTAATAACCGCCCTTTTACAACATAACAAAATAATCTGGATTTTTTTTCTCTCCCTTTAATCCTTGCCAGAGCCGTGCTAAACCATCGTCATATGTTTTAGAGTCAACTGTAAGTTGTAAGCCACACACATTTGACAACATGTTTATTCTGTTGAACTGGTATTAAAAAGAATGTTGAGTTGACGTTCTCAAAACTTGACGTAAATTTCCGCAAGTATTGATTTCTCATATGTAAACCTCTCACTGTTGACATGCTAAAGCTGTTTGATTTTCACCCTATACCCAGGCTGGTAGACTCACTACTTTATATATCAAGTGCTTTATAATCAGTTAAACTGTTTTATTGATAGAGCTGTATAGTAACACTGATCAACACGATTTTTATTTCTTAATCTGCCCAATATGCATTTTAATCCAAGAGATTATATCTGTCTGTTCCTGTCTATTAGGGAGAGACCAGACAAATGAAACCAAATTGTTTGAGGACAGATTTGTCAGGTAGTTTCCTGTTTTGTTTTTTCAATTAGCTATTTGTCAAATGAAGATGTGACCTCAGTGAAGGATTTAGGTTAATTTTCCATTAATTCATCAACATTTCACCTTTTTTTGTAACACAGGGTGCCTTATATCCTGTGTAGGTTATTATGTTAACCAAAGTACAACTTACAGTCGACTGTATAGCTTTGGTATAACTATCGAGTAAATACACCTAGTAAAGTAGTCGATCTTTAAACCTGCACATTCAGCATTGAGATGTCTGAATGAGCAACTCCTTCATGTTCAAATTTCAAATTAGAATTGAATGACGTGTTCAAATGTAAAAAAAAAAAAACTAATCCATATTTTGACATTGAGACAAGACTGGTTATCTAGCTACATTTATGTATGTATTTATTTATTTATTTATTTATTGTGCTTTTGTATATTGACCTTATCATTAATGCTGGACATGCAGTATAATTTCATTTCACTATTATGAAAGGAAATCGGAACGAGTGCTGTGCTGTGAACATAAGTTGTATTTTGGATGGTGAATGAATCTATCTATTCTGTTGTGAGTGTTGTTATCTTGTGAATGTGTACATTGGAAGAATAAAATATAGAAAGGTATGGATTCAGATCTAAATTTTTCCTGCTCTGTATTGTTTCTACAGTTTCTGTCTACAGGGCCGTGCACATGTATTCACACCTCTCTATGTTAGGCATTGTATGTGCTGTGTTCTTCTGAGATATAACGTCATCCCAGTGTTTCTGATAGAATGAAATGGTTGCAGCACGATCTCAAGAGGACAATGTGACTTTTTAAAAGAGGTTTGCTTATTGAGGAAAGGATTCGATTAAAAAGGTCTGCTCAACTGGCAAGTGAGTTAATAGGAACAGCGAGTAGAGTAAGTGACATCTGCATTTAGATCTATGGATTAGACTGATGTATAGAGTTGGAAAGTCTGGGTGAAAGTGCACATTTGTTGACTAAGAGGCTCATGCTTGTGATATGAAGGAAAAAATTAAGAGCGGCTATGTTTCTGGTAACCGAGAATGTCGATACGGTATGTCGGCAAGAACAGTAAGGTGGCCAAACACTTAGCTAAGACGCCTTATATTGGTTCATCCTTTAATCCATCATCTGTATCTCTATACAATATACATGTGGTATTTAATCCTTGTGATTTGGGTTGGGTGGAGCTTTTGTTCATTTAATACTTTCATGTAGAAAGTTAATTGAGAATAAACCAGATTTAGGGAGCTTTGTTGCAAAGATCTATACTGATTTGCCAGTTTATTAGTTCTTGGATAAGGATCCTAAAATTAGCAATAGTGTACTATAATTAATATAATAAAGTAATGGTAATTTGTTAATAGTGATGCACATCATAAACACATAACTGTACTTACTTTACAATATATCTTGATCATATTGTACTGTAATGTACTAAAGACCAGTATACAGTAACCTCATTGGTAGAGCGATTAGAATCCATCACCAGCCTGAATTCATTTCACTAATTTGCTCCTCAAAATCAGCAATACTACCAAAAATCATTGAATCTCTGTTAAAAATAATAAATTACCCATTCAAGTTAGCACTATTTACCTAAATTTTGTGCACCTAGCGGTTCTGTTTCAGCAGAAACCTTGTGAATGTATTACGTAGTATTTTGCTGTAAATGATCATCATTAACAGCCGTCGTTTGCTTTGTTCTTCTTACTTCATACACGTCAGGCTTTTGACTACTGTCTTATTCTCTAATCTGGCCTTTTCAAAGATGCCGATTTACTCATATTAACGTTTTCAGTTGCCGACTAGTTATTATGGACAATTTAAAACTATCTAATGTAGAGTGCTCGAGCTTGCAGCTTGATCAGCAGCTTGTATCACTGGTGGCTCCAACAAACAACGAGTTATGTCCAGCTATGTGCCTGATGCTTAAACTCTGAATATGGATGCACTGCTGTTGATATCCTGGTGAAGTCTTACAACATTGCACATGGCATATACAAGCAGTTCAATACAATTTTGGTGCTTGCATTGGAGTGATCTTTCCAGTCTGTAGCTATTGGTAAATCTGTGACAGAGCTGATTCAAACCTTGTTTCTGGCAGTGAGACACCTAGGAGAGGGCAGATCTCCACTAATTTGGTTTATAGATGACACCAAGTGTGGTTGGCACAGTCTACGGTGCAGGACACATGCGATCAATCTTTATAACCTAAGCGGACAGTGTTAATGTTGCAGTAGGTTTGTTCTTGTGTTCAGCAAGTAAAATCTTTATTTTGGCATCAAATAAAATTATTGAACGTTTCTAGATAGTGTGGAGTTTGGGGCCATCACGATGTGAAATGGCTTTATTCAAAACAACATAGTTCAACTAAATATCAACTAAATCAACTAAATAATATAATAAAACGATTTTTGGTACACAATCCAAATATGATTAATTTTAGGTCACTTTTGTCTCACAATACAATTGTCATTGCCATAACTTACATGCCTAAACACAACCATATTTGGCCTCAATTTCATTGTTATCTGGGTAGGCTACTTTAATAAACAAGCAAAGGGGGCAGTGTTTACTGTAGTGATATTCTGGAGACAGTGTCCTCTGGTGGTTGAAGTGTAATTGTCAGGTGTGATACTAATTATATTTTCCTTCATAATGAAAGCTCTGCATGGATATATACTGTACACTATATGGTTAAAAGTATGTGGACATCTGACCATCACACCCATATGTGGTTCTTCCCCAAATTGTTGCCACAATGTCTGAAGCACACAATTATATAGAATGTGTCTGTACGCTGTAGCATAAAATTTTTTAACTTCACTGGAACTAAGAGGCCCCAAACCTGTTCCAGCATGACAGAATGTGGACAAAGCAAGCTCCATGAAGACATGGTGTGTTAAGGTTGGAAAAAGGTGGAAGAACTCGAGTGTCCTGCACAGAGCCCTGACCTCAACCTCACTCAACACCTTTGGGATGAACTGGAATGTTTGCTGACACTGGGCCAAAATATAGTGGAAAACCTTTCCAGAAGAGTGGAGATTATGATTATTGTTTGATTTTGTTGTTATCATAACAGTAAAGCCATGGTTTTGGAATGGACACATATGAGTGTGATTGTCAGATGTCCACACGGCCATAAAGTGTAGTTTGCATTTTAAGCATAGGATAACTGTCAATGTAAGAATTCAATTACATTTGCATTTACACATGTACAGGCTACTGTCATATGTACTGTCTTTTATCTCAGGAACTGTAAACTTCTTTAAAGCATATGTGCACTATGAAAGCAACAGACATTCATATTAGGAGTTCGTCCATCGATTTCGACGAAGACCGACGTTTTCATTTGTGCCTCCATTATGGAGAACACAAACTGGAACTCGACTTGCACATGAATTGGATTAAAGTGAGGAAGACTTATGCAGCATCGGTCTCACTCTCACTTCCCTGTGACCACCATGATCCAGTGGCAAGACTGAGTCAAAACGACTGAAGATGGGCCCCCGGGCGCAGTGATTCATACACCCATTTATACAATTCGAACACTTTGGAAATGCCAATCCACCTACCATGCAGTTTTTTGGACTGGGGGAGGAAACCCCCACAGCACAGGGAGAACATGCAAACTCCGCACACACAGGGTCACGGTGGGACATTCATATTACACACACACACACACACACACACACAGTCAACTCAGAAAGTATAGGAACTGCAAGGTCAATTCTTTTATATTCCTTATACATTCATGACATCCATCCATCCATCTTCTACCACTTACTCCTTCTTCAGGGTCGCGGGAAACCTGGAGCCTATGCCAGGGAGCATCGGGCACAAGGCGGGGTTACACCCTGGACAGGGTGCCAGTACATTCAAGACATTTGGGTTTGACATGAAAAGATGAATATGAGACGATAGATCAGAATTTCAGCTTTCGTTTTTGTGAACATGGCACATTTTGTTAGAACCCACCCACCCACTTTTCAAGTGATCAAAAATATTGGACCATGTGACTTACAGGTGTTCTTGTTGCCCAGGTGTGAGATCTTGAGATCTGGGTTTTGCCTGTGAAGACTGCACTTGTTAAAATGGATAAACCAACAAAGAAGTCAGTCAGTGACATCACCAGCAACCTCCACGAGGCAGGGGTGAACGTATCACAACCCACTGTTTGAAAAAGACTTCGAGTGCAGACATATTGAGGCCATACCACAAGATGCAAACCACTCATCAGCGGGAAGAATCAGAAGGTCAGATTTGAATTTGTAAAGAAATGCAGAGATGAGCCACAAAAGTTCTGGAACCAAGATTAACCTTTACTAAAGTGATGGAAAGGCCAAAGTGTGAAGAAAGAAAGGATCTGCTCATGATCCAAAACATACAAGCTCATCTGTGAAACATGGTGGAGGTAGTGTCATGGCTTGGGCTTGAATGGCTGCTTCTTGAACAATCTCAATTATCTTTATTGAACTCATGGTGATAGCAGCAGAATACATTCAGTAGTTTACAGGAACAAACCGTCTTCCAATTTAGAAATGCATCCGATCTAATTGGGAGAAACTTCATCATGCAGCAAGACAATGACCCAAAACAAACTGCCAACTGAACAAAGGACTTCATCAGAGGGGAAAAGTGGAAGGTTTTAGACTTGCCAAGTCAATCACAAAACCTTAACCCATTTCACACACTTCACCTCCTGAAGAGGCGACTGAAGAGAGAAACCCCACAAAACAAACAATAACTACATTGAGCCTCTCCTATTTTAAAAACTAGGCTTTAAGGTGACTCTTAGTTCAAATTGCTTCTCCTTTCTCCTTCCCCCTTAGCTTCTTATGTATATTTGTTTGTATTGCACAGCTGTACAGTAATTTTGCCTCACAGCAAGAATTTCAATATACAATTGCAATCAAAATATTGACAATAAACCTGATTTGCAATGGGGGTTGAATTATTTTGATTGCAAATGTACAATTGTCCCTGACACTTTGTGCAAATGACAAATAAAATTTTTACTTTCTAACTTCCATCCATCTTCAACCACTTACTCCTTTTCAGGGTCACGGGGGAACCTGGAGCCTATCCCAGGGAGCGTCGGGCACAAGGCGGACTACACCCTGGACAGGGTGCCAGTCCATCACAGGGCACAATCATATACACACTCACACCCACTCATACACTTTAGACATGCCAATCAGCCTACCATGCATGTCTTTGGACTGGGGGAGAACCCAGAGGAAACCCCCACAGCATGGGGAGAACATGCAAACTCTGCACTTATATGGTCCCAGCAGGTATCAAACCCCGGACCCGTGAGGTGAATGTGCTAACCACTAAGCCACCATGTGCCCACCTTCTAAATACCTGTTGTATTTAAAGTTGCATTTCTTGAAGCTTTTTTTTTTATGTAACTTCTACAATATGCACTAAAAGTGAACAGATCACCGAATACCTCTCCAATATTTTAATTGAAAGGAAAAAATCTATAATCAAATATATAAGTTCTGAAATCACACACATCTCTCTCTTTTTTGCTTTTTCTGTTTATATAAATGCCATTGCACCAGAGACTGAGACCTGGTTGGAGGAAAAGCCAGAGGATGCAGAAGATGTAGCAGACGAGAGCAGAAAGAACAGATGGCCTTAAAGGATGGATTAAAGAATCCGCGTAGGGTTGTGAAAAAAAACAACACAGTGACAATGTGAAAAGAGATAACGCGTAAAAGGTGACAAGAGAATTCAGGAGGTTGGATGAAACATAAGCTGGCTCGTGTCTGTCAAAGAGGTGAGTTCCTTTTCATTTCTGATTAATGATTAGTAACTTTACTCATGAAGTATATTAGAAGGCAAACAATGAAGTCAGTGGTACTTTATGCATAGTATGACTGATTGAGATATCAACTTGGAGGTGGTTCTTTATGTATTATAATAATAATAATAATAATAATAATAATAATAATAATGTTGATAATAAAATTTGTTTACTTTATGAAAGTCGATGAGGATTTAGAGTTGTTTTACTGAAATAAACAACAGCCAAGTTGCTTCATCTTCCTATCAGTTGTGGTTCTGATACATTTTGATATCTAGTAGTTTAGCAGTGAGCTGGTTCCATCAGTTTTCACTGAGCAGCAGAACATTCATTTCAACATTAAATGAAAGAATTTAAATCCATCTCTTGTGCCTTCAAACATCCAATGGCTCTTATGCTCTTGTAAAATAGGTACAATAATATTTGCATATTTTTCCAAATACAATATATTTACACTAACAGTGGATTTGCATGTGAAACTTTACATTTTATCATGTGATATCATTTGTAAAAAGTTAGCCAGCCAGACAGACAGACAGACAGATGGATATCTTGTGGGGAAATTCTAGCTAAATTAATTCCTATTAAATTCATATACATCAAATTAGGGATTACTTTTAAACTGTTTCAAATCTGGAACATATTTTAAGCATTGATTAAAATCTCATTTAAAGTCTGTCAATCATTTAGGCCAGAATTACTAGAATTACTATTATCTATGCTAGTCAGAATTTTTCATCTCTGACGGATCGCAAGATCAAGGCAAACAAAAGATTCAGAGCAGGTGTATTTTTACTTTATGCACTTTTACTTTAATCTGAAAGATTAACATCGTTCGTAAAGGATTAAACAGAAATTTGTCGATGATGACTGAGGCGTGGACTAATCCATTCAAAACACATAAAACCTTAATCTCTCTAGGAAACTGATCACTCAAAAGATGCAAAGAAGAAAGATGTCATAAGAACAGAAGGTCAGACAAGTGAAGAATGTTTGTATAATGGTAAAAGTCTTCTAGAAGATTGTGTATACAGATGTAAACAGCACTGAGATGAGAAGAGAAGAGTTATTCAAATGAAAAGTCTTAAAAGTGCAATTGTAAATTTCTTTCTGTGTGACACCTATGTGCAACAATCAGTACAAAATATAAAATAATTAAGGTTTTAATTTTACTCTCCCTCATAATAACACAATTATTCATCAAAATTGTGCAATCAAACTCATATCTGGTCTGTGTATGTGTTCATTTGAGTGTATAACCTTAAAAATGCTCGATTCACAGTTAAAATAATAAATATCGATATAGTGAATAATTACAGCATTTATACTGACTACAGTAGTAAAATTCACAGCAATGAAATTAGAAATTAATAATCGTAATTGTAGACACAGGAACCTAGCGCTAAGATATAGGGCATGCAGTTTGAACAGTGTTAATATTGAAGTTAATATTGAATACGACTAATGCATTGAAATGAACCTTTCTTAGCTCTTAAGTCCTTCACTTGAGTCAAAGGGGCATTTATATACAAAAGAATTGCTTTGTATCATATAGAAGTGGACAGGCAAACAGCGTGGGTTATTCAAAGACATTTAGATGTCACTGACGTTTTTTTTTAGGTTATTATGTCATTTCATATCAACGTATAATAAAACTAAAACAGGCCACCCTCTATTTTACTTATTTTGTTATTTGTTTTGTTTTTCACCCAAATCATTGGCTTATTTATGTTCTGTTAAATTCCTCAAAACAATTTTTTTAATATTTTCCAATTCAGACACTTGAAACCAGTTGAGAGCGATACCTATCCAATAGTTTTCTTTAAAAGCTACTAAGCTTTAAAACATTTTTTTTTCAAACTGAAGCACCTTCACCCAATTAAATGAAACCATTCCATGCAACGTATACTGTAAATATAATAAATATAATAAAGGAGAGCCAGTCAAGTCTCTTTATATGTAAGCATTTCCAGTCCAAAAATTTATTTCTGCTACAAATCCAATAACAATCTTTGCTGTTTGTTACAGAACCAAAGATCTGATATAATTTCTCCGACATCCAATCCACCATTTTTTGCCAAGCCATTACTTGGACATCCATCCATCCAGCCATCCATTCATCCATTTTCTGCAATGCTTATACAGCACAGAGTCACGGGGAGACTGGAGCCTATCCCAGGCTACTCAGGGCACAAGGAGGAGGACACAATTAAAAAAAAGAAACATAAAATGGGACAAAATATTATACTCGGTTATTTATTTATTCATTGAGGAAAATGATCCGATACATCTGTGAGTGGCAAAAGTATGTGAACTGCTAGGATTAGTAGTTAATTTGAAGGTGAAATTACAGTCAGGTGTTTTCAATCAATGAGATGGCAATCAGGTGTGAGTGAGTGTCTTGTTTTATTTAAAGAACAGGGATCTATCAAAGTCTGAGCTTTACAACACATGATTGTGGAATTGTTTCATGGCATGAACAAAGGAGATTTTTGAGGAGCTCATCAGGCTGGAAAAGGTTATAAAACATCTCTAAAGAGTTTGGACTCCACCAATCCACAGTCAGACAGATTGTGTACAAATTGAGGAAATTCAAGACCACTGTTACCCTCCACAGGAGTGGAGACCAACAAAGATCACTCCAAAGATCATAGTATAACACCATGTTATAGTCTGCAAGGTCACAAAGGAACCCAGGGTAAATGTTAATGTTCATGAGTCCACCATCAGGAGAACCCTGAACAACAATGGTGTGCATGGCAGGGTTGCAACACTGCTGCCCTTCTGTAGTTTGCTAAAGATATCATGGACAAGCCAGAGGACCATTGGAAAAATGTATGTGGACGGATGAGACCAAAATAGATTTTTTGGTGTAAATGAGAAGTGTTATGTTTGGAGCATTCCAGCATAAGATCCTTATCCAATCTGTGGAACATGGTGGTGGTGGAATCATGGTTTGGGCCTGTCTCACTGCATCTGGGCCAGGACGACTTGCCATCATTGATGGAACAATGAATTCTGAATTATATCAGCGAATTGTAAAGGAAAATGTCAGGACAGCTGTCCATGAACTGAATCTGAAGTGAAAGTGGGACATGCAGCAAGACAACAACCCTACGCACACAAATCGTTCTACCAAAGAATGGTTAAATAAGAATAAAGTTAATGTTTTGGAATGGTCAAGGCAAAGTCCTGACCTTAATCCAATAGAAATGTTGTGGAAGGACCTGAAGCAAGCAGTTCATGTGAGAAACCCACCAACATCCCAGAGTTGAAGCTGTTCTGTACTGAGGAATGGACTAAAACAACGGAAATGTTTAGTTGCAGTTATTGCTGCACAAAGGTGTCACACCAGATACTGAAACATAGTGAAAGGGTTCCCATACTTCTGCCGCTCACAGATATGTAATATTGGATCATTTTCCTCAATAAATAAATGACCAAGTATAATATTTTGTTTGCATTTGTTTAATTGGGTTCTCTTTATCAACTTTTTTTTAATCTGACAATGTTTTAGATAATATTTATGCAGAAATGTAGAAAATTCTAAAGGGTTCACAAAATTTCAAGCGCTACTGTATCTTACATCTAAAAGGACAAATTAGATTTTCATTCAAAAAACCTCATCTACATAAGATAAGATAATATAAGATAAGATAATACTTTATTAATCCCCAGATGGAGAAATTATGGGTGTGATCCCAACATCACAATGTCCTCATTGACCAAACAACAGGAAAACAGCAGGGTCCTGGGAGTGGATAATTATGGTGAATTGAGTTTTCACAGGTGGGATTTCACAAGTGGTTTCATTTATTAGCACTGATTGGTGACTCCCCTGTTCAGTAAACTGAGACGGCTGTGTTCCTAATGAGAAGAACATTAAGAAATGTGTGTAGAATTTTGCTAAATAATTGCAACTGCAACTATGTTGAATCACTGAGAATGTGTTTATCATTATGAAGGAAAATTATGTGATTATAGGGATTTTAGCATCTCATAAGGAATCAATTATTTGCTGTATTCCTTACTTACAGCATGTATCCAAATGAGAAAAACTGTAATGCTTTAAACCACCCGTATGGATGGTATGTTTATTTATTCCAGTGTCCATCTGAAGACACACTAAAGCCTGTTGTCATCTAAGCACATCTGTCTGTTCTATCTTGTCCTCACTCTCTAAATCTTCTGTTTCTCTTCCACAGATTTGCTGATCTTTGATACTGAGATTATTTCACTATTTTTATCTCTCTCTCTCTCTCTCTCTCTCTCTCTCTCTCTCTCTCTCTCTCTCTAAACTGCTCAGACCTCCCCTCCCCTCCTAAAAAGCTCTCCTCAAATAACTTCCTACCATCATTTCATCCGTAACACTTCCTCTCTATCTCACGTTCACTTCTAGCTCATGTTGTAGATCTTTTGTCTTTCCCGTGTTCATCACTTCTGCAGAAATTTTTTTAAATCAGGTGTGCCCACAAATCTATCATTTTTTTTCAAGCACACTCTTGCGCTTTTGTTCGTTTGTTCGTTCATTCATTCATTATGCTGAAGCGCATGTCCAGACGCAGCCGCTCCCTGCTGTCCCTTTCTCTAACCTCTCTGGCGCTGACGTTTTCTGTGCTGGCCTTCTGCACCTCCTTTTGGTGTGAGGGGACACATAAAGTGGTAAAGCCACTCTGCCTGTCTCCTGTGAAAATGAAGAACTGTGGCCAGAACAATAGCCAGCCCTATACCACCGGTAAGAAGTATTCAAGTTCAGCCAGTGTTTACAGTGCTGTAGCAGTATTTTAGTTTTTATTTAGTACTGCCCTAAATAAGCTATTATACATAACAGATGTTTACATATAGTTCACAAGACACAATAATAAATTAATTTACACAAATGAACCAGTTCAAAAGTATACATATGCTTGATTCTTAATACTGTGTGTAGTAACCTGGATGATTAATGACTGTTTGTCCCTTGCTTGTCCTGAGCAGTTAAACTGCCCACTGTTCTTAAGAAAAATCCTTCAGGTCTGGCACATGCTTTACTTTTTTAGCATCTTCTGCATATTTGAATATATGATTTTGAGATCCATTTTATCATACTTAGGACAACTGAGGGACTCGTACATAACTATTACAAAAGGTGCAAACATTCACTGATGCTCAAGAAGGTAACACAATACATTAAGATCCAGGGGTGTGTAAATTTTTTAACTGGATGATCGGTGTGAATTGTTATTATTTTTGTCTCCTGGGAAACATGTAAATATCTTATGTATGTAGCTTCTGAAGGGCTTTTAAGAAAATAATAACATGAGTGTGTGCAAAAGGGAACATACAGTGCCCTCCACTAATATTGGCACCCATGGTAAATATGAGCAATGAAGGCTGTGAAAAATTATCTTAATTTTATAACCTTTTGATTTTTTGTTTAAAAAAATTCACAAAAATTCTCTGTTCTCGTGGATATCAAACAAAGCACAGGTTTATAAAAAAATATGTATTTGTTAAATATAGGTGTTCAAGAATTATTGCCATTCTTTTAGACAATACTTTGTGCTACCTCCTTTTGCCAAGATGATAGCTCTGAGTCTTCTCCTATAATGCCTGATGTGGTTTGAGAATACATGGCCTCCATACAGAATCTCTCCAGATCCTTCACGCTTTCATAATTTCCACGCTGGTGGACTCTCCTCTTCAGTTCACCCCACAGGTTTTCTGAGGGTTTCATGGACCTTGATTTTGTGGTCAGTAAACCATTTTTGTGGTGATTTTGATGTATGTTTTTGGTCATTGTTCTGCTGGAAGATCCAACCATGACCCATTTTAAGCTTTCTGGCAGAGGCAGTCAGGTTTTCATTTAATATCTGTTGATATTTAATAGAGTCCATGATGCCATGTATCCTAACAAAATGTCCAGATCCTCTGGCAGAAAAACAGCCCCAAAACATTAAAGAGCCACCACCATATTTAACCGTGTGCATGAGATACTTTTCTATATGGCTACCTCTTGTGCACGCCAAAACCACCTCTGGTGTTTATTACCAAAAAGCTCTATTTTGGTTTTATCTGACCATAGAACCCGATCCCATTTGAAGTTCCAGTAGTGTCTGGCAAACTGAAGATGCTTGAGTTTGTTTTTGGATTAGAGTAGAGGTGTTTTTTCTTGAAACCCTTCCAAACAACTTGTAGTGATATATGTGATGTAGGTGACTTCGGACTGTAATTTCTGGAGAATTTCTGACCCCAAAACTAACTTCTGCAATTCTCCAGCTGTGATCTTTGGAGATTTTTTGGCCACCCAAACCATCCTCTTCACAGTGCTTTGTAACAATATAGACACACGTCCAATTACAGGTTGATTCATAACATTTCCAGTTGACTGGAACTTCTTTTTTTTAATTATTGCCCTGTTGGTGGAAATGAGCATTTTCTTATAGCCACTTCCCAGTTTATGAAGCTCAACAACCTTTTGTCGCACATCACAGATATATTCCTTGGTCTTATCCATTGTTATCCATTGTTATGACTAAGGGAATTTGGCCTATGTGTTACGTCGTATTTATACCCCTGTGAAACAGGAAGTCATGGTTGAACAATTTCCTGTTCCTAGTCATCCCAGGTGTATTAAAAAATGTAAAATATCAATCGGAATATACTTCAAATGTATTTTTCTCATATGAATTCATAGGGGTGCCAATAATTGTTGCACACATATATTTAACAAACATTTTTTTGATAAACCTGTGTTGTGTTGGCAACTGTTTGATATGCATGAAAGCAGAGTATTTTTGAACATTTGAAGATTAAACAGTAAAGATTTTCACAACCTTCTTTGAGTATTTTTGATATTTTCCAAGCGTGCCAATATTAGTGGAGGGCACTGTATCTCTGTAGAGGAAAACCTGTAGAACTATAGTATGTACAATAGAAAATGTTCAAATTCAATCATGTGACATTGAAAAGCTTTTAAATAAATAAATAAATACCCCCCCCCCATCTCCATTCAAACCCTAACATAGAGAGCCCGACTTCAGACACCAAAAAGCCTGAGTACAATGTGACAACTACCCCAAAGCAGATGGAGGAGCAAGCCCTCATGAAGGCAAATAAGCTGTCCAATGCAGTCCACTATGTCTGGGAAACAGGAGAGGACAAATATATGCTTAGATACTTTCACACCGGTTTCTGGCTATCTTGTGAGAAACATCACAACGGTGAAGGTAAGAGAGTTGGGTATTTTTGCTTGTCCAAGAAGATCAGAATTAATATACCTCCTCCCTAATTACTTAATATACAATTCAGGTGGGACTGTGTCCAGTGATGGCTAACCAAGTTGATTTACAGTGGTGAACCCTGTAAATCATTCAAACCCTGTAAAACCATATTCTGCATGAATATGACCTAAAAGTAAGTCCTAAAAGTAGATGAAGACAACCCAATTAAACATACGAGACAAAAATATTATAAATAAAAAGATATGTTTAAAAAACTTTACACAATTATAAACATTATACAATGATGTGAAAAAGTATTTGCCACAATAGTAAAACAAATACAACCTGAGTAAATGCAAAATACAGTTTTTAAATAATAATGGTATTAATTGAAGCAAAAATTTTATCCAATACCAACTGGGCATGTGTGTAAATATATTTGCCCCCGTAGTTCCTAATTCTCCAAATCTATGAAACTGCATTCATAATGGGGTTCAGCTGGACTAGACACAACCAGGCTTGATTACTGCAAACCCAGCATGAAGTTGCTTAAAAGGTCTTAGCCACTAACACACTATGATGAGGAAGAAGATGATTGAAATACATCAGTCCGGGAAGAGTTACAAAGCTATTACAAAGGCTCTGGGACTCCAAAGAACCACAGTGAGAGCCATTATCTCTAAATGGAAAAAAAAATGGCACAGTAGTGAACCTTCCCAGAAGTGGAAGACCTTCCAAAATTCCTCCAAGAGCACAGCAACTACTCATTTAGGAAGTCACAAAAGAGCCAAGGACAACATCAAAGGAAAACCACTGCCAACACAGAAGAACATTAAGGCTCATATGAATTCCACAAAAAGAACATTTTCCAGCATGGTGGTGGAAGTGTGATGGTGTGGGGATGCTTTGCTGCTTCAGGGCCTGGGCAACTTGCAATAATTGAGGGAAACATGAATTCTGCTCTCTACCAGTAAACTGACCTGGCATTGTGCATTCACTTCTTTTACTAAACTGCAGACTCGCATGAGTGGTACAATCCCGGAGAAATTTTAAACAACCATATGCAGTTTTTTTTTGATGATATTGAACAAAATAATTATTTTTCATAACATAATTGTGTTCATTTTTCATTTAACATAATTGTGTTTCCGTTTCAGGAGAGAAATGTCGAAGTTTCATTGAATTGACTCCCATAGAAGCCCAAGGTAAACACATATGTGACTACACTTCTGTGAACAGCAGGGGTGGTGAATATCACCTGGATACCCTGTTGTGTGCGTGCACATGTCTACCAAATACCTTCACCAAAACCATTGATATAGTGTTTGGGATAAATACTCTTGTCATACAGAAAGCGTTCTCTTGGAAGCATCTCACCACATTCTGCTGGTGTTCAAAGAACCACAGGTACATATGTAACTAGCATTCCTTTTAAATCCTATTAGCCTCCAGGCAGTAAATAATACCTGCATGACATGTGCCATAATGCCATGAAGAATCAACCCACCTCAGGACTGACTGGAAAGATGTTTGGAGATAACCTCTGCGCCCATTCAACTGAGAGGAGTGATGTTAGCCTTAATCAACCTGGAGAAGGTGCACACTGTTGACCAGGTACCTACAGTGCAGACTTCCTGGAGCGTCATGCATCTAAGTAATGACCATAAGTAGGAAATGCATGTCAGTTTAGGGGCTGCGATCAAGGATCACCTTGTGTCTTACCTCTGTGGCAGATGAACAGTTGGTCTGATTGAAGAATCGTCTCTGCCTGGTCCAGATAGCACCACAGTGTGGGAATTTTGCAAAACAATTAGTAGTCTTCCTAGCAGGTTAATGAAGGAATCCAACTCCAGCTAGTAGTAGTTCCATATGACTCCAGAAGAATAAAGTACATTCACTACAGCCGTGAAATGTGAAAGGAGATGATGAGAGAGAGAATTCTGTCTCCAGCTTTTTTAGGATAGTTGCACATGAAATTTCACATGTGTACGAAGCAAGAAGAAGGAGGAGGAAGAGGAATGCTGCTGTATGATAATGGTGTTCATATCAAATACAGTTAGTTTGTGATATTGTTGACAATCTTTCTTGGTATGCTTGTATTTACGCACAAGACGGTATCTGGGTAATATTCACCACACCTGGCAGTTAGGATGGGTGCAATACAACATATTTTACAAAGTGCTTGTGTGATTCCAACTATATATTAGACACCATATATAACCAGAATGAGTTAATGAGGTTACCAATATGGTAATTTTGTTTTTAACAGTGGAGTTTTAACAATAATAAAAATGTCATTATCTTACAGCTCTGTTTTTATATATCTATATATTTTCAGGGGTTCTTTGGCTCTCCTTGTTCTCAGAGTTCATGTATATCACTCTGCTGGCCATGGGATTCCTAATGATGTGGATGGAGGTGCTGTTACTTTGCTTAAATAAGGAGATGTATGCACTTAAGATCAATGCCTTTGCTGCCATTTGCACCGTTCTCTCAGGTGAGGTATTGGGTATTCAATACCTTGATGATGGTAATGAAGGTAACACACACTATTTAGCCAAAGCTTTGTGGACACCTGACCATCACACCCAAGCTCCAATGTTCTGGGAAGACTTTCCACTAGATTTTAAGGCGTGGCTGTGGGGATTTGTGATCATTCAGCTACAAGAGCATTAGTGAGGTCGAGGAGGCGCCAGTTAAAGTTCATCCCAAAGGTGTTCAGTGGGGTTGAGGTCAGGGACCTGTGCAGGACACTCGAGTTCTTCCAACTTCTTCCAACCTTAACACACCATGTCTTCATGGAGCTCACTTTGTGCACTTTGTCATGCTGGAACAGGTTTGGGTCTCAGTTCCAGTGAAAGGAAATTATAATCTTACAGCCTACAAACACATTCTAGGCAATTCCATGCTTCGAACATTGTGGCAACAGTTTGGGGAAGAACCACATAAGAGTGTGAAAATCAGGTGTCCACATACTTTTCACCATATAGCGTATACTGCTGTGCAACGTTTAATTATGTCCTTTTATGTCCTTTCTGTTGTAAATTTCCATATCATTGTCCTTGTTTTAGGAATGTTGGGGATGGTAGCACATATGATGTACACTACAGTGTTTCAGTTGACTGTAAGCATTGGTCCTAAAGACTGGAGACCGCAGACCTGGGACTATGGCTGGTCATTCGCGTAAGCCTTAACTTTTTTGTCTCCTTCTCGTTTAAAATTTTTCCATTTCATTTGGTTTAACACTAACACACAGCTACATTTCTGTCCAGTCTGGCTTGGATTTCTTTCAGCTGCTGCATGGCTGCTGCTGTCTTCACCCTCAACTCCTACACCAAGCTGGTGATTGAGATGAATCACCGTGCTCGTATTCGCCTGGAAGAGGCTGCCAGTCATGCCCCCCCTTATGAAGATATAATCATGGCCGATGCTACTGGCAGTATCTACTCCATAAACCTTCCTCTTCAGCACTTCCAGCAAGCAAAGGTGATTGACACCACATGGCCCTCTAGGAAGGACGGACGGCCTGGGGTGATGATGGAAGGAATGAATTCAGAGGGACTGGTGCTGTTAGGAAGGTGTGGGATGCAGGGGTGTGAAGACTGCAAGAGAGAGATAGATGCATTGGAGAAAAAAGATGGTGGCGATGACGAGGAAATATGCTGAGTGGACATGGGTGTATGGAAGTAGGCAAATTTCCATTTTGTCCATAGTTTTAAAGTCTTCCTTATTATATTAAAATATGAGAAATAGTAACAAATAAAGAATAGATTTCTGTATCCAAACTTGAGTATTTCATTGAGTATTGTGGGGGTTTAATGAAAAGTTTAAAGGTCATAAATGAGCTACCAGAAGATGTTTTCTTTTCTAGAGAAATCCGGACATTTGTTAAATGCTGGAACACTTGCATTCTTCAAAGTGTTGATGGTGCAGAAATACAAAACATTTTAGTGACATCTATTTGCAAACAAAACTAACTAATAATAATTGTAAGATTTTCATTTGACTCATCCTTGTGTTTGGGAATACTGTATACTCTATCTGGTCATTTCAATAAGTAGATACTGGGATAATATAATCAAATACTTAAACCCAGCATGATCTGGATCCTTCGGAAATATTTTGTCCAGTAGAATTATTGGAAAACATACATTAAATGAGATATGGTATATTGGTAAACAACATAAAAAGTAGGGTTTCTTTTGTTTTCCTAAGCCTCATTTCAAAGTTATTTGCACCTATTGTTTGTGCCTATTCATATAATAAACAAAACTGAAGAACACTTATAAGCAGCATTTATTCTATATACTCCAACTTGCCAACGTGTACTGCCATCTTCAGTTTAGACCATAGACTTTCAAATGGTGTCAAATCCATCCAAAGACTGAACAGTTCATTGAAAAACATTGATTTTTGTGTTCTCTTAGTCATTTGTGTGCCGATTTCAATATTTCGGTATATCTGGGATCATTCAAATATGTGCAAATATTCATCTATGGGCACCAGGTTTGGGGTTAAATATTCTGCCACTTTGATATTTTATGAATATTTACAAGAGGCCTTGGAAACCTGCAAAAACAGCCCAAAAGCATTCATGATTTTATTAATGATGCTTTTCTTTGTATGTAGTCCTTTAAAAAAATGCTCCAAGTTAATTACTAACCTACTTAATTCACCCTGCATGTTGGTATGTCAGGTCCTGTATTATGTTTGTGTCAAAGTCTGCATTTTCCACTTCAGTCTTTTGTTTCTTTTAATACCACAGTGATAGTATCACCATCAACATGAGCCAATCAGTGCCCAATGCACATTACAAGAGAGTAAGCAAAACCTTTTCATGACTCTTAAGCAGGAAGCTGATCCTAGCAAAGTAGCAGATCTAGTATTCCATCAGAAGTCAAATTTATTTACAAAATTCACACCTGTGCATGAAGCTCTTTATCTGGTGATGATCTGTAGTGCTCACATTAATAGAGGACTGTTCTTGTTTCACATTTCTTTCAAAGTGGACTACTACTCCTACTAGTTCATAATATACAAAATGCCAAGACTTTAACTGGCAGCCTAAAATTAAACAGCAAACTAGGATGTGTAATAAAAATATTTTCACACCAAAACTAACTACACAAAGAGGAATAACATTACGCAAGTCATGTTTATACGCCCTAACCGCAGTCATGATCAGAAGCAGCAGGCTCCAATAGAAAAGTCACGTTCTATCCTCCCGGAGCTCACAAGTCTGAATCCCAATCATGCCACAGTCATCCGTGGCTGGGAGCAAAATTGGCCGTGCACTGTGGGTAGGTGAGAGGAGTGGCAATCAAAGTGACGCTAAACAATCATAAGCTAATCTATTTGGAAGAGGGCAGACAGCACTTTCCTCTGAGCATGTTACACTGCCCTTGTGATGCAGAATGTGCAACAGTTCAAAAAGATGACTCTTCACTCATCAGACTGTCTTCATACATCTGTTACCCTTCACCTACCCCTCCCGGTAGCTGTCGTACGACAGGGGAGAGCTGGCCAGTTAAAGGGAATAAGAGTAAATCATATGAAAACAATATACATTGGTGTCTAAGCAAAAGCTGACATATCAATTTTGCGCAACACTTTATTCGGCAAAATTTCTAAAATCAACTTAGCACTCAAAGAAAATACAGCATAAAAATATATATATTGTGTCTATATACATTCTTATATAAAAACAATATAATTTTTTTTAAAGAGCTTTCTAAAATCCATGTCCTCTCAGATACTGTAGAAGGGCAATAATAATGTGCAACTAGCCATGTAAAAAGGTCAAAACACAAGAAACTTAGACTGAAATGCAAAGTGTTCTAAATGAAAGTATGAAAACATTTACTGCAACTGAAATAGAACAATACATAACATAACAGGTCAGTGTGTGCCAATACCGTTGTAAAATACAGATAATTGGTACACCTAAATATTCTCAGGTGTTATGTTATATTCACATGTAACAGCTGAATGATGTACAATTCTTGACCTGCTTGGTAGGGTTTCTTTCAGACTTATCATGGAACCTGCAAGTGATGGAGTGGGGGAATAAAAGACAGGAGACACAAACACGAACAGTTTATTATTATTATTATTATTATTATGGCCTAAAAAGAGCAACAATAAAATTAAGTAGCTACATTTACCTAGGCAGCTTTCTGAGAATTTCTGCCGATCTGCTTTAGGGAACCTGGTGGCTGCGGTGGGTGCGCATTTTGCGGCTGAGCCTGCGTGCAATGCGGTCCACTGCGTTGCCGATGTGGCCCATCTCCTTGCTTGTAGTCAGGCCTTCGATGTTGCCGCTGTACCACATCACCCAGCAGCCCAGGGATATCAGCACCAGAAGAACTCCTGTGTACACCAAAAAGTCACCAAAGTCTTTGCCTTTCACCTCCAGAGGAACGAAGACTCCCGCAAGTAACACCGTCACTCCCACTAGGTCAAAAATGACCGCTAATGCCAACGCCACTTTGCAGTGTGCCAGGCCAGTGCAGGAGGTCATACTGCCTGGTTAAGTCTGGTGAGCATAAAACACAACATTTTGGTTCAACTATAGAATATACAGTAGCATCCACTCATATAAGAAAGTAATAATAATACACCGGACTACCATACCCTAAGTAAAAATGAAATAAAAAAAGATTATATATATTTTCCTCTATCAGGTCTGTGATTATACCATGACATCATTACAGAGCAAAAAAATAAACATTTTCTCTGCAGATGTGCTGGGGATGGAGAACATAAGGATTCTCAAGTGCTCCCTCTCCTGTATCCCAGTGTGCCTTTTCAAAAAATGTAATCTAATATTAAAATCCACTACATTTGTTTTTCTTATTTTATTTAGTTGCGCAGTAGCTAAGATGATATTTCTCCTTGTGGAGTTACATTCCAACATTACACAGAACAACTGATTCAGAACTGTGATGTACTTTGACGTCATACCTGGCCGTTTGAATGAAGTTCACTGACCACTAGTGTTTATTATTAAATGTGCACTTATATAGCGCTTTTATCCAAAGCGCTTTACACTGTGTCTCATTCACCCATTCACACACCGATGGTAGCTAGCTTGCCATCGGGAGCAACTTCGGGTTCAGTGTCTTGCCCACAGACACTTCGGCATGTGGAGTCACCAGGAACCGAACCGCCAACCCTACAATTACAATTAGTTTGCATTTCATGACTAGCGAGGGTTGACAAATATACCAAAAATAACACAGCGTCACTGTCAGTCCCCACACTAGCTCAATATCAAAACTAAAACAGATAAGCGCATAGATTAGACATTTCCATTAGCACA
Organism: Ameiurus melas; assembly: GCA_012411365.1. Lineage (NCBI taxonomy): Eukaryota > Metazoa > Chordata > Actinopteri > Siluriformes > Ictaluridae > Ameiurus > Ameiurus melas. Next base: position 14,127,608 of record CM022765.1, on the reverse strand, counting down.
TTTACACTTGTAGTTAGTGCTGACCTCTTGTGCTAAGGTACTAATGCTTGGTGTCCACAAACTTTTGGTCATGCCGTGTATGGCCGTACACGCTAAAGTTATTCTTGATTACTATGTAAGGAACAGGCTCTATACAGAAAGTTAGCATGAACATGTCAAAAGCAAAGCTTCTGAAAATTTCAATGTTCTCTCCCGGGTCTAATTTCTTGACGGATTTGAAAAATGAGGATGGCTATGAAATCTCTACTCCCTTTAAAGACAGTAGTGCAGACCAGACTGGTTTCTACAACCAGACTGACCACACTTTTGATGGTAAATTTTTTGTTTAGTAGTGTGAGAGAAGAAATAAATATGCATGAAATGTGGTTATCCTAACTGTCTAGCTATCGGTGATAGGTAGGTGCACCATATAAACTGGTGTATTTTAATTTTGAGACCATGGTCAATTGTGTTCCCACATTACAATTTGGTATCTGGTGGCATTATGCTTGATATTTAAAAATAATAATAAAAATAATAATAATAATTTCCAGGGCACGGTTAGACATGTTTTTGTGATGTAAAAAAAAAAAATGTCCACTAATCGTAGGGTTGGCGGTTCGATTCCCGGCCTGGGTGACTCCACATGCCGAAGTGTCCTTGGGCAAGACACTGAACCCCAAGTTGCTCCCGATGGCAAGTTAGCGCCTTACATGGTAGCTCTGCTACCATTGGTGTGTGAATGGGTGAATGAGACACAGTGTAAAGCGCTTTGGATAAAAGCGCTATGTAAGTGCACATTTACCATTTTATATTTTTCCACCTATAATGTGACATAGTAACCAACAAAATTCAAATAAAAAAGTTTTAGGGAAAAAGAAAATAACCTGGTTGCACAGGTGTGCACACCTTTTTACTCCTACGTCATTAAATCACGGTTTGCTTTGGAATACATCACGCAGTCTTTCTGGGTAAGATTCTTAGCACATTTGCCGATTTTGTTCCACTTTTACTTGCAAAAATGCTTCAAGTCTATCAAATTGTGAGGTGACCTCCTGTACACAGTGCTCTTCAAGTCGTTCCACTGGTTTTTGACAGGATTTAGGATTCCGAATCATGCATCCTCTTCGTCTGAAGCCGTTACTTTGTCGACTTGGATTTGCGCTTTGGGTCGTTATCATGCTCATTTCTTCGTCTACAGCTGTCTAACAGAGTACTGCAGGTTTTGTGCCAAAATCGACCGGTAATTGGAGCTACATCTCAACTAGAGTCCCGGTTCCAGCTGAAGAGAAGCAGCCCCGTAGCATGACGCTTCCACCACCATGCTTCACTTTCAGCAAGCCTATGGTGTTCTTGGTGTGATAACATGCATCAAATATCTTTCCAAATTATGCCCAAAAAGTTCTTGGTCTGTCTCATCATGTCATTTGAACACTCCCGGCTCTAAAAGGGTGTGCAACTGTTTGGTTTTCCACTTGAATTCTGTCGGTTGTTTATCACATGAAAGGTAGAAAAAGTTATGACCCTGCCATTTCATGGGGTGTGTAGACTTTTTAATATAAACTGTGTTTCCATAACCAGTGTGCACCTATATAAACAGTGAAGACGAGGCGCAGCAAAACTCGAACACACCTATTGTAGTTTAACATAAACCAAGCGGCAGGCAACAAATCCGGATTGTTTTGCCAAAATGGTGACAAATAAAAGTCCTAATTTGTTGTTTAAAGCTTGGCCGCTACAGCATGAAGCCTGTGAGTTCATGAATCGACAAGCTGATTATGTTTAAAGAAACACTTACCCCTTCGAAAGTTTACTGAAATGTTTTGAACAGTTTCTGCCTCGACGTTTTTCTAGCGCAGGTTTTACCGAGAAAGGGCGACGTTAAGCTTCTGTTCGCTTGGAACCACGTCACTTCCGGATACTCCTCGTTCTCATCTCACCTGAAAGCCAGGTACTAAAGCCTGGGTGGGTCTATAAGCATCAGACATGAACATGAACACACAAAACATGTATAATAATCAACAACCTGCTAATAATAATCCTGACAACCCTTCTGGGGAAAGAAAAAAAAAAACAATAGAAACAAACACATACATTCTAATGGTTTCCACTACGTAATATCATTACCAACCATTAGCTGTTAACCTTTTAAACCATTAATATTATATTATTGGTTCTTAATGGTATCCACTATACATAACATCCATGCTGGGGGAAAAACAAACAAACAAACAAAACACTAGAAACCTTCATAACATTTATAACGATTTTAATGGTTATAATAGGAATTGTATTGGTTTTAAGAAAAACTGTAATGGTCCCTGTGGGTCTCTACTGGTAATGTATTGCCTTCTAGCAGTGACATGTTATGTCTAGTGGATACCATTAAGGACCAGTAATAGTAATGGTTTTTAATGGATAACAGCTGATGGTTTGTAATTGTATTTGTAGTAGAAACCATTTAAATTTCTGTGATGGTTTCTAATGTTTGTTTGTTTGTTTGTTTGTTTGTTTTTCAGTAGGGATGCCAAATGATAAATTAACCCTTTTAAAGTAACGTTTTTAAAAATCCCTTCCATGCTGAAAAAAATGGTCAAATATACCATTATTTATTCCTTACTGTTATCCACTAGACATAACATCCCTGCTGGTTTATATATATATATATATATATATATATATATATATATATATATATATTGGGGTTCGAGTCACGCTAGGGCCTTGTGTGTGCAGCGTTTGCATGTTCTCTTCGTACTGCGGGGGTTTCCTCCCCCAGTCCAAAAACATGCATGGTAGGCTGATTGGCATATATATGGAGAGAGAGAGAGAGAGAGAGAGAGAGAGAGAGAGAGAGAGAGAGAGAGAGAGAGAGAGAGAGAGAGAGAGAGAGAGAGAGAGAGAGAGAGAGAGAGAGAGAGAGAGAGAGAGAGAGAGAGAGAGAGAGAGAGAGAGAGAGAGAGAGAGAGAGAGAGAGAGAGAGAGAGAGAGAGAGAGAGAGAGAGAGAGAGAGAGAGAGAGATAAAAACCCTCATAAAAAGCTGTAATAGGTCTCTACTTGTAATTCGTTGTCTTCTGTTGGTGGCATCCCTGCTGAAAAAAACAACAGCATTGACAGATTCCCGAGAACTCACTGGGACCTTTATATTTTTCATTCAAACCAATACAATTCCTATTATAATCATTAAAAACCATTACAAATTCGATGAGGGTTTCTACTGTTTCGCTTTTTCAGCAGGGAAGCGATTTAAATAAATAAATACATCGTTTCATAGAGGTTAATTTATCATCTCTTTATGAGACCCAAAACCTATAGAATATATACATGTTTATACAGCAGTCTTTTCCTGGGTAAAATAAACAAATAAATACATTAGGTGCTTTATGAACATAATTTATAATCTATGCACTTTGGATGCAGTTGTTGCTTAGTTACACCACCAAGTCACTAGTGCGCATGACCGGAAGACGACTCGGATGTGGGCGGTCCCCCCCCTTTTGCCCCCTCCCCTTCCCCTTCTTCTTTGATTGTTAACTTCTTAGAGAAGTTCCATATTGCAACAATTCACGAAAACACAGACATATGCAAGATGTGTAAATGCGAAACAGAGTAAATGCCTCAAACGGTCTACAAAACGGAGAATAACAACAATATCAACATCCTGGATTTGTGTAACGCTGCTAGCGTTTATACTTGCAAACAAAGTTAACAACGTGAGTAAATGTTGCAAACTGGCTTTATTTATATTTATATATATATATATATATATATATATATGTGCGCCTGTACCAAATGATGCATGTCGAGTGAAACATGTTTGATGTGTGTGATCTGGCTCAGCTAGATCTTGGTATGACAATGAAGAGAGCACGTGTGCTTCCAGCCAGATTATTTACCTAGCTGGTTTGTTAACTAGTTACGGTTAGTTGAGTTAGGAACACTATAATTAATTATCGCGATAAATGTCAAATAGGTATTTAGGTCCATAGAGTTTAAAGGCAGGATTTTTTTTTCTCCTAAGTGAAAGTTTTTTAAAAAACAACAAAAAACGGTCAGTTAATCAGTTAAACCAAACAGCTCTTTCTTTTTATTACACAACAAACACTTGCAGAATCATTAAGCAAACATAATTAAATAAATACTGCAGTGTGATAAAACACACATAGAAGGTGGCTCAGAAGGACTGTAAAAGTTTGAAGTGCTTTAAAGGATAATATAAGTAAAAAAAAAGACAAATAAATCTTAATTCTGGTCAGCATGCCAAACTTTTTATATAGACTGTACAAACACCTACAGCACTTTTTTATAGGTGGTTTATCTGACCGTGTAAACAAATTACATACCCGAAAAGAAAAATCAGGGTGGTCAGTATTTTCTGTTCAAGTTTTAAATAAGCAAAGCCATTACCATACAAGTTACGGACAAGAAAGGCAAGCCTGTCTACGGTCTCAGGTTTTAAAGCTGCTGTATGAGAGGTGACCATATTCCTGCTCTCCGAGGGGGAGCTGGTGGCAGGGATGCACAAATAAAACCTTTCTAATTTGCTTACTCTTGGAAAGGTTTTGTCTTTTGGCACTTTTCCACCGTATGATACGACTCGACTTGATTCTGCTCGGTTTTTGGGCGATTTCCACTGTGGATAGTACCTGGTACCTGGAAAGTTTTTTTTTAAATACCACCTCGGGCAAGATTCTGAGCGAGCCGAGGGGTAAGGATTCTCTTTAACGAGTGGTTCTGTATTGAGCCTAAGTAAATGTCATTTACTCCATACTTTGCGTATGGTAATATTGTTTTAATTGAAAATTGTCATTTATCTGATTACAGATAAAATTACAGCAAAGGTTTGTCTTATATTTGCTGCTGCTGCTCTCCCCTCTGCCTCTATTTCTCCTGTTCAGTTTGCAGTGCACGTGGCTCTGTTTTATATCTGATTTAAAAAAAAAAATATATTATATATATATATATATATATATATATGTGTGTGTGTATATCTCCATCTCCAAATTACCGAAGCTGAATGATCTTTTTTGTCAACGATGTCATTGTCCTTTACGCTGGTCATTGGCAGCACTACATTTGCTTCAGTGTCGCTTATTTCTCCACTTTAACTACAACCCTGTCAGCCACCACCATGTTGATAAACACCGCATTAGCTGCCTGGTCTGCAAATTTTGTTAAAATTATATTGAGAAATTATATCGTGATATTTATCGTTATCGAATTATTGCCCAGCCCTATTGATAAGCAGATACAGTTCCTAAGATGATGGTCCTGCTTACAACCCATGTGCTGTTGTGAGTGTGTGTATATTTGTAGGTGTTTGTGAGCTTGGTTTGGAATTTTAAGAGGATCCATGTCAGACTGCAAAAATGACTGAACCACAAAGAAGTACGAGGAAGTCAACAGGTAACCCTTATTTTGGTAGGACCATACAGATATAATTTTTCCAGTTTTAAGTGTGTGTGAATTTCATATTTACTTACACAATATAACCAAAAGTATGTGGACACCTGACCATCACTCCCATATGTGGTTCTACCACAAATTTGGAAGTGCACAGAGCCCTGACCTCAACCCCACTGAACATGTGTGGGACGAACTGGAAGTGGAGCCTCCTCACCCATCGTCAATAATGCTCTTGTAGCTGAATGACCACAAATCCCCACAGCCATGCCCCCAAATCTAGTGGAAAGCCTTCCCAGAAGAGTGGGGCTTATTATAACAGGAAATACAGGAGGAATAAATCTGGAATGGGATGTACAACAAGCACATATTGTGCTATGATTTATGGTGTCCATAAACCTTTGGTCATATAGTCTACAACCATGCCAGTTATCTTTGATTACTATGCAAGAAACAGTCTTGAGAAACAGGAACATGAGACATAAAGTCAAAAGCAAAGCTTCTGAAGATTTAAATGTTCTCTCCCGGGTCTACTTTCTTGACAGATTTGAAAAACGAGGATGGCTATGAAATCTCTATTCCCTTTGAAGACAGTAGTGCAGACGAGTCTGGTTTCTACAACCAGACTGACCACACATTTGATGGTAAATTATTTGGTGTATTATAGTGTGGGAGAAGAAATAGCTAACCACATTTCATGCATAAATACCTCTCTAGCTGTCTGTGATACTGCCGCTACCATGCTTCACCGATTATTGCACGGAATTCATCAGTCAGACCATAGAGTTCTGTTTTTGACCTTAAAGTGGCACCCTTACAACAGAATAGATCTGTTTTCCTTGGCATCCTCGTCCAGCTAACATGCGACTCTTGTGTGAAGAGCAGGTTAAGGACCGAAAGCAAGACCCTCTAATTGACTGAAAGTTGGCTTCACTGCCCAATCAACACATCCACCTGAAGATAAGACATATACTTGTAATTAGTAATTAAGCAAAAAGAAAAAGGCCTGCAACAGGCTTATAAGACTGTACAAATTTTGGATACACATGGCTGCCTCAGTATTTTAAAGCAGGGCTACCAAATTCTGGTCCTGGATATCCTGTTAAGCATGAGTCCAGTGTGGCGCTTTCTCTGCTTTAAAACACAACATATAAATTACAACTTAAAATATAGCAGTTAACATGCACCAGTAAGATACAGTAGAGATTACCTTTCAGTTTTAGCATCAATGCACTGCTGCCTGTTTCCTTTAGAATTGATTGCATGTTAAATGTTTTTGTCTATTTGTACTTTTTACTACATATTTTACAGATACTAGCCCTTGCATGAAAGTTGCATAACAGATAACGGCTTTCTATAGGCCAGGTGCAGCTTAAATAATGGCATCTCTTCTTGCTTTGAACAGAAAGCGCATCAGGACAGACACCTCCCTGCAACCCGTACCTGTTGATTTCCAACCTTCGTGCCCAGCTGCAGATCTCCCTGGAAAAGAACTCATGGCTACAGAAACGCATCGAGGACCTGGAAGAGGAAAGAGACTTCCTGCGCTGTCAGCTTGACCGGTTCATCTTCACCACCAAGAATCAGGAGAGGAGTGGTGAGGATTGCATAGAGATGACAGTTGGATAGGTTGACGAATGGGACACTGCTGGGCTTGTAGATATTAAGCAAATATATTTCAGTCAGAAATATTCACAGAACGTGACGTAGCGGGTGAATTTTTCGCAAGCCTGGGAACAAAAAGGTGTTGAATATAAGCTTAACATTTGTGATGGAATTTCCTTTACTTTTATTCCAGAGCTTCAGCCTGAGGTTTCCCAACAGCCCACATCCCAGAACACTGTCGCTCGCAGGACCTCCTCTCCGGTGCCCATGATGACTCGGTCTAGACAAGCACGCAGCCAGACCTTAAAGCGAAGCAAGAAGAAGAGCAGTGTCCAAGGTTAGTCGCTAACCTGGTATTTTGCAATTTGTTGTTTTTGGGGTTTTTTTTTTGTCAATTCCTGGTTCACTTGTCCACCCACTAAAAAAATTTTTATAGATGAGGAAGAGGAGGAGGAGGAGGAGGAGGTGATGGAGGAAGAAGAGTATATAGAGGAGGATGGCTACCTTGAAGAGGAGGAGATTGTATCAAACGATGACGACCCTAACAACAAAGTCCGCAAAAGAAGCAGGCCTAAAAGCAGGTCGAATGGTGGGCCAATGAGAGTGAAAAGAACTCGGGTATTCCGCATAGCACGTGGAATGGAGAGGCAAAGAGGTGAGAGGGAACTTTTTTTTTTTTTTTTTAACAATTTAATCAAACCGAATGCAAGTGAGGCAGGATATGATACAAGAAGGGTGCAATAAAGGTGATGCAGGTGCAGTTGGGAAGAGCCATTTTGTTGGCTGTAGGAAGAACACGCAGAGAGAGAAAGATTGCAGTAAATATGAGCTTGGGTTGGGGCTTGTGTTGCGGACATGTCGGAAAATCGTATTTACGATTTACGAGTGGGGAAACTGGATTTTCTTTTTCCATGACAATAAGAAAACATGGTGGAATCAATGGATGCAACAGTGAATTTGTTGAAATCGAATGCTTCCAGTAAAACAAGGAAAATATGGTAGAATTGTCCAGTTTCGGTATAATATGCAAGTTTATCGTGGCTTCATAAAGTGATTAAAAACACAAAAAAGCAAAACGCACTTGATGCACATTCTGTGTTCATTTTCTAGAAGGAGAGTTTAAAACAAAGCATTGCTGTGTAGTTAGTTAGTTAGTTGGTTAGTTAGTTGGTTAGTTAGTTAGTTGGTAGTTTAATTAAGAGAAGGTACACTGCCATCTTGCTCCGACCAAAGTGACCTGAACGCACCTGATGTTATAATTACAACTTCCCAGGAGGACCTGAACGTTGTGTGTGTGTGTGTGTGTGTGTGTGTTGTGTGTTTTTTTTTATATATATATATATATATATATATATATATATATATATATATATATATATATATATATATATATATATATATATATATATATATATATATATATATATATATATATATATATATATTAAAAAAAACATGGAGTGTCAAACTGATTGGTGATTAGTGCACATGGCTTAAACCAGTACAGTGGATATAAAGTAAACACACCCCTGTTAACCCTGTAGGGTGACCAAAATAAAATCATGTCAGATTGTTTTCCACCTTTAATGTGATATAGCAACAAGAAAAAACATCGTTAAAGCAATTTTGCTTATAATTCAGCACTCAGTCTCTTTTTAAATAAGAGTCTACAAACCTAGTAAGAATGCTCCGGATCTATCGGATTGTGAGGACCTCCTGTACAGATCCCTCTTCAAGTCATTCCACAGGTTTCTGATAGGATGCAAGTCTGTGCTCTGATTTGACCACTCAAAAACATTGTCATCTTCTGAACCTGTTCCTTTGTTGATTTGGATTTGTGCTTTGTGTCGTTATCGTGTTGGTAAGGGAAAATGTTCAGCTGTCTAACAGACGTCTGTGCCAAAATCCATTGGCGCTATCCAAATTCCCTCTGTCTTGACTAGAGCCCGAGTCCCAGCTGAAGAGAAGCAGCCCCATAGCATGATGATGCCATCACCATGCTTCACTGTGGGTATGGTGTTCTTTTTGGTAATTGTGCTTCCGTCTTGCCAACCTACTCCATAGCCCAGACATGTGATTAATACGAGAGGTTGTTCCCAGATGTTCCTGCGGTTGCTGTAGGTCTCCCCAGTTTCCGCAATTTCTTGTGACGTCCTGTTCTTAGTGACGTCACTGTGGTGCCCAAGTTTCACCATTTGTTCATGATGTCCTTCTCGACGTTCCATGGTACATCTAATATTTTGGAAATTTATTTGTACCTTTCTCTTGAATGGTCCTTTTTGACGGTGGGATCCTGAACATGCTTTGTAAACTCAACAAACCAAGATGATGTCAAGAAAATACTCCAGAATATGGGGTTAATCAGAATCACTTCACCGATGGCTGACCTGGTGTATGATAATAACTTTTGAGCATGATTTTGAATGTGATTGGTTCATTCTGAGCCCACACACATGCCCCATTATGAAAGGCTTATTGTACCAGGTTATCGTACTTCTCCCCCCCCCCCCCATTTTCTGTTTGCTTTCACTTGGATTTTTGTTAGTCACTATGTCACATTAAAGGCTGACCTGATTTCTTTGTTTATTTATTTATCATACTTTGCAAAAATTTGCCAGGGGGTGTAGGCTTTTATATCCTGCGTAGATATTACTAAGTGAATCATGATTATACTGTACTTAGAGATGATGTATGGTTGACGCTAGAAAGTCTTGGCTTTTTTCAGTGAAAGACCCTGCTGGAGTACTTTTTCGCTACAAGAAGATTCTGGTGACGTACCAGAAGCTGAGGAGCATGTCCAGAGCCTTTCAGGTTCACGGGGTCGATCGAAACACAGTAGCCTCCACCACTCCCATTGCGGAGTTGCTCCTGGTCGCGCCAGAGAAAGTGGAAGAAGTTGGCGAGTTCGATTCCTCCAAGGAGAAGCTTCTAGACTATGCACGACGCTGCTACAAGGCCCTTGATGAGACCGCTCATGCCAAGGTGCAGGCCTTGAAGAAAAACAACCTCCTGCTGCCCATCTCCTACAGATTCAGGAACTGATGCACCAAAAAAACCTGTTTCCTTGAAACCTGTTGCAGTGAATAATGGAAGGAGGGTTCAAGGTCAATGATTGGATGTTGCAGCAGCTAAGCAAAGAACTGCTCTGGGTTTATTTTTTTCTACCTCCAGCTACTGATTATTATTTGAACAGAAACACATTGGCATTCCTGGCATTGGCAAGCATGGTTAAGATTGATGGAAAGGTCTCTCTTTTGTTTGAGTTTGAGGGCTTTAGTCCGAGTCAGACAGGATGGGATCAGGGCAGCTGAAGTGTTAGATGATGCGTTGACCGAGATATTTGAGCAAGGATGATCGGGGTGGGGTGGCTGGGGTTAGGGTAAGAAAGAACAAAGGGCTAAGATACAAGAGATGAAGTAAATCACTGTATTTAAAGACTGTATGTATATTTTTGTACTGGTTCATTATTATTTCGGGGTAAAAAAAAAAAATACCAAAAAAAAAACGCTAACTTCCTCACTCCTCAGACAAATGGAACACTTATTCCCCTGTTCATTAACACCTTTTTAATGTAGCTTCCTAAATTTTGAACTCGGATTCGGATTTACGATTATGATAAAGAGATTAAACTGTGTTCTTGTTCTAAGTTTAAAGACATGGATTTACAGATTTACCACCATGATATTTATTTTAAGAAACAGCAGTTAGTCATATCTGAATCTGTAAGGACAGTCTGGTCTTTTCAGTTTGCTTGTAGATTTGGTTGATGGACCCTCTTTTTCTCTCTCTCTCTCTCTTTGTTTCTCTCTTTTTTTTTTTTTTTTTTTTTTTAAATATAAACCGTATCACTCCTTCCTCAGTAGTCATGTTCAGTCATGTACCTGCACACATTCCTGTAAACACCTGACTACGGTTACTTCAAGCTAAGATTAAAGACACATGTATTTAAGTCATTATCCTCAGGGATGTAGCCTGCTAACGCAATTTGATTGCTAAAATGGTAAATCTTCACTTCTCTGCATTGTATTATTACTGAGGTCTTTACACTGTGTAATCATGGGTCAGTGATGTCATTGTATTCAAGTCCATGTAAAGGATGGATGTTTGGTTCTGTTTTTTCGGTTTTTGTAATTTTCTTTTTGCTGATCTGTTTGTTTTCCTTTTCTCTACAGGGGAATAAACCACATGTTTATTTACAGTATTAATTTACTTCTCAGAAAATAATAATTAACATAAAATAATGTTTCATTATGTTTATGATCTGGGCTTTATTACTTAAAGCAGCAACAGTAGTGGTAAGTGTATAATTAGATCTGGACACAAACATGATTCATGGAATTTGTAAAATGTTCAAGAAGAAGCATACCTCAGTTTGGAGGAACACTATATCTGATCCATGCAAGTCAGTATTCGCTTATATTTCAATACTGTTGTTTAATTATGTCTGATGCAAGTGATCGACTTCTACCTTGGAAAATCATCTGAGAGTTATGCGTAATGCTGGGTTTGGTTAGTGGTTTGGCCAAATTAATACACATATTAGGCCTCATTAATCCAAAAAAAAAATGTGTTAATTTGTGTGTGAACCAAATCGGACTAAAGGCCCGGCTTACAAAAGTTTCAGAAACCATGATTTCCTTTTGTACTTGCGCGTGCATGTTGATTTAATAACCTGCATGAACGACACTGCTCATTTACTTATAGTGACACCCATAAAGCTCCATAAAAGGTCAAGTGCTCAGACAGCTGGAAGCACGAAATTAGTGATCAGGGTGAAGACGTGGAATGAAGGTAATATTGACTCATTTCTATACCAATAAATATATGGAATCACATTAACAATAATAAGTGAGCACTCAATGGGACGGCTGTGACTCAGGTGGTAGAGCGGGTTGTCCACTAATCGTAGGGTTGGCGGTTCGATTCCCGACCCACATGCCGAAGGGTCCTTGGGCAAGATACTGACCCCCAAGTTTCTCCTAATGGCATACTCTGCTACTATTGGTGTGTGTGTGAATGGGAGAACCGTTAAGGTTAAAAACAAAAGCGCTATATAAGTGCAGGCCATTTAATACTAAATGAATAATTTTTAAGTGACTATATTTTGCAAAACGTCATTGATGTTACTCTTGGTCTCTGTCGTAGTGAATTAGCTTGAGGATGTGTTTTTGATAGTCTCTAAAACACTCTGAGTCACTCTAGATAAGGGTGTCTGCTAAACACTGTAAACAGTAAAGAACTTCTTTCATTTCCAAAGAACCATATACAATGAAAAATGGTTCTTGACTTATGGTGCTGTTAAGAACCATTAAAGAACCTATATTTTAAAGTGTGTAGACCAAGCTCCTCTGAAATGACCAGTGTACCCTTCACAGAAATTCAGGATTGTGAAGCTAATGCTAACATCATAGGTCAAAATACTGATGAGCACAGTTGCCTCTGAAATTAACAGCAAAACCAATTTGTTTTTGTGTGTTGTAGACTGAAGACATTTGGGTTTTAGGTCAAAAGATGGATATGAAAAGATAGTTTAGAATTTCAGCATTTATTTCCTTGTATTTATATGTAGATGTGTTAAACAACATAAAACATAGCACACTTTGTAGCAGAGCACCCAATTTATAGATGAACAAAAATATTGGAACACATGAATACCAGATGTTTCTTGTTACCCAGGGGTGTCCTGTTTGATTGTTTAAACATCAATAGCTCTGAACATCTGTTTCTCCATATTGTATTGTTGTTGTGTAGGTAGTTTGTACTGGGTTTATTGTGTTGTGTTTTTGAAGTTGCATCATGAGTCTAGTATCACATTATTGCGTTCCACAATACAGAGTATGGTAACGAACAGCAGGCTTCAATCACACAGACCGCGATAGAAAAGAAACTCATGCCTATTTCCCGACTACACTGTCCTGTTTAATGGTAAAGCAAATGACCTGGTGCTTGGTGAAATTTAGAAAATGAACTAATGAACTATTGCAAGGAAAGTGTTTTCCATATCATTTAGATAAACCCTGCTTTATATTCTCTATTATGTAGGCACCTGACCATGTGGTTCTTCCCTCAAACTGTTGCCACAAAATTGTAAGCACACAGTTGTATAGATTGCCTTTGTATTTCCCTTTATTAGTGAACTTCTAACATGACAGTGCCCCGTGTACAAAGTGAGCTCCATGAAGACATGGTGTGTTAAGGTTGGAAGAAGGTGGAAGAACTCGAGTGTCCTGCACAGAGCCCTGACCTCAACCCCACTGAACACCTCTTGGGATCGACTGGAACTGGAGCCTCCTCACCCATCATCAGCACCTGACTTCAACCTCACTAATGCTCTTGTATCTGAATGAAGACAAATCCCAACAGCCACGCCCCAAAATCTAGTGGAAAGCCTTCTCAGAAGAGTGAAGATTATTATAACAGCAAAGGGGGAATAAATCTGGAATGGGATGTTCAACAAGCATGTATGGGTGTGATGGTCAATTGTAAACATACGTTATACTTTTGTTGTAATATTAAATCTTTGCCGTAGATCAGTGGTCAACAACCCTGTTCCTGGAGATCTACCTTCCCGAAGACTTTCGCTCCAACCACAGTGGTGCTCACTTGACCATCAAATCACTGCCTTAAGCAGTTCTTGATCAACTACATCGGGTGTGATTAGATTTTACGTGGAGATGAAACTACTGGAATAAAGATGGTTTGACGTTGGACGTTTGATATTCGTGGAAATGCGGAAATTAAGGGACCGTATCTAATGTTACATACGACATTGTTAAACACGTTTCTAACTTCAATAGCATTTGAAGAGAATGACTTACAGCCACACAACCAACTGTAAAGTGTTCATCTAGGTATGAGAAAAATGTTTTAGATTTTTGATATTTATCAAAATAAACTATTAAATCATATATAAATATTGTCGTATTTTATTTCTGCATGGGCCGATTCATACACTACGGACACTTTGGACATGCCAATCAGCCTACCATGCATGTCTTTGGACTGGGGGAGGAAACCGGAGTACCTGAAGGAAAGCCCCGCATGTACGGGTTAGTTTATATTTGAATTTTGATGGTTGGTGTTTGAATAGTTTTGGCTCATCTGAATATTTATTCAACGTGATTTTTCAAGCCAACCAAATTATGAACAGCCCCTATAGAATATAGTAATATAACAGTGTCTCATGTATATTAAAAAAGGACTATAAATTGTGTTCATCAAAAATATCCAATGATTCCTGGTGACATTCAGGAAACTTATCATTCCCTCGTAGTCATCAAAGTCCACCTGAAATTATTATTATTTTTTTTAATATAAAATAAAAGACTTATGACATTTCATTGTTATGTAACTGTCTTAAACTATTATGGATAAATTCACACATTAAAATCTGTATGCTGTGTTTGTTTCTGTAAAGCTGCTTTGAGAATGTAAAATTTAATAAAATTAAATTGAGTTCAATTATTAAACATAATTAAAGATACAGTCATGGATGAAATTACTGGCACCCCTGGAACTTTTCCAGAAAATGCACCATTTCTCCGAGAAAAGTGTTGCAATGACAAATGTTTTGGTATAAACATGTTTATTACCTTTAAGTGCATTGGAACAGCACAACAAAGCAGAAGAAAAAAGGCAAATTTGACATCATTTTACACAAAACTCCCAAAATGGACTGGACAAAACCATTGGCACCCTATTAAAACTGTGGGTAAACAATTTCATTTCAAGCATGTGATGTTCATTTAAACTCACCTGTGGCAAGTAACAGGTGCTGGCAATATAGAAATCAAAACTGAAGCCAGTTAGAGTGTATAAAAGTTGGCTCAACCTTCATGTTGTGTGCCTGTGTGTGCCACACCAAGCATGGAGAAGAGAAAGAAGAGCCAAGAATTGTCTGAGGACTGAAGAAGCAAAATTATAGAAAAATATCAACAATCTCAAGGTTACAAGTCAATCTCCAGAGATCTTAAAGTTCCTTTGTCCACAGTGCGCAATATAATCAAAAAGTTTATAACCCATGGAACTGTGGCAAATCTCCCTGGACGTGGACAGAAGAGAAAAATTGATGAAAGAATGCACCGCAGGATAGTTCGAATGGTGGATAAACAACCTCAGTCAACTTCCACGCAAATTCAGGCTGTCCTGCAGACTCAGGGTGCATCAGTGTCAGCTCGAACCATACGTCGTCATCTGAATGAGAAGAAGCGCTATGGCAGGAGACCGAGGAGAACCCCACTTCTGACACAGAGGCATAAAAAAGCCAGACTGCAGTTTGCAAAAATGTACCTGAGTAAGCCTCAATCCTTCTGGGAGAACGTTTTGTGGACAGGTAGAGCTTTTTGGCAAAGCATGTCATTCTACTGTTTACAGAAAATGGAAAGAGGCCTACAAAGAAAAGAACACAGTACCTACAGTCATGGTGGAGGTTCAAGGATGTTTTGGGGTTGTTTTGCTGCCTCTGGCACTGCGTGCATTGACTGTGTGCAAGGAATCATGAAATTTGGAGACTATCAAAAGATTTTGGCCAATAATGTAGGGCCTAGTGTCAGAAAGCTGGGTCTGTGTCAGAGGTCATGGGTGTTTCAACAGGACAATGACCCGAAACATACCTCAAAAGGCACCCAGAAATGGTTGGAGACAAAGCGCTGGAGAATTCTGAAGTGACCATCAATGAGTCCGGATCTAAATCCCATAGAACACCTATGGAGAGATCTCAAAATTGCTGTTGCGAGAAGGCACCCTTCAAATCTGAGAGACCTGGAGCAGTTTTCAAAAGAAGAGTGGTTCAAAATTCCAGTTGAGAGGTGTAGGAAGCTTGTTGATGGTTATAGGAAGCGATTGGTTTGTTATTTTCTCCAAAGGGTGTGCAACCAAATATTAAGTTGAGGGTGCCAACAATTTTGTCTGACCTAATTTTTGAGTTTTGTGTAAAATGATGTCAAATTTGCCTTTTTTCTTCTGCTTTTTTTGGCTGTTCCAATGCACTTAAAGGTAATAAACATGTGTATACCAAAACATTTGTCATTGCAACACTTTTCTGGGAGAAATGGTGCATTTTCTGGAAAAGTTCCAGGGGTGCCAATAATTTCGTCCATGACTGTAATCTTTACCTTTGAGAGACTGTTTCTCCGTACTTCATCTCGTTTTCCATGAAGTATAACACTTGCTGTGTAGTGACCTAGTATAAAAATGCTGTGTCCCTGGTCTCTGTTATTCACCACCACTTGAGAATAGCATTGGATCGTCTAAGAACAAAAGATAAAAAATTAATTATAGTTACCTAATCCAGTGTTTAATTAACATTTATTAAATATACTCAATAATGGCTTAACCGTGTCATTTTTACATAAGTTAATATATTTCTCTATGTTCACAGATTATATTTCAATTGTCATAAGAGCAAAGCATTTCCAAAGGTATGAATCATTTTTTCTTACCTCCCCCACCATTTATGTGGCTGGAGTGTTTTCAGCTCTGAATGATGCAGGATATAAGACCTTTTTTGTGTGTATGGGCCCATGCAGTAATAACATGACAATATTTATATATGGTTTAATAGTTTATTTTGTTAAATATCAAAAATTTAAAAGGTGTGCCTCATACCTGACACCTAGATGAACACTTCACAGGTTTTATGACTGTACATCAGGGGTGTACAATTTTAAATCGGAAAGGGCCGGTGTGGGCTCAGGTTTTCGTTCCAACCAAGCCGGAGCCACACCTGATTCCACCTGTTCATCAGTCGATCGTGGCTTTCAATAGACTCAGGTGCGGCGTCTGCTCGGTTGGAATGAAAACCTGCACCCACACTGGCCCTTTCCGGATAAGATTGGACACCCCTGCTGTACATCATTCCCTTCAAATGCTATTGAAGTTAGAAACGTGTATAACAATGTCGTATGTATGTAGAGCTATAGATGATTATGAGGTGTAATAACCCTCCGCGCCGTTAGAGGCACTGGCCGTGGAGAAGCCGGCTGAACGTGGCGAAGCTGGGTGAAACAGAAAAGCAGCACTACTTCCTGTGTAAGCGCACTCAGTAGGCTATGAAACGGAGGCTTTCTAGCGCGTACGCAGTGCACTTTAAATGCCCTAAGCGCGGCCATTTTGGATTCAGCCACAATTCACTTCCGCCTGCGCAGAGAGAAACGAACCTGCTAATAAACTAGCAACGTTGAGTCGGTCGCCTAGCTGGTATTGTATTCGTCCGGAGGATTATTCACCATAACAGGAAACCATTTTATACTTTATTTAAACATATACATAAGAAAGAAAGAAATTCCGTTATATTTAAAGGTATCTGTACTCCGCTACAAAGCGTGTAAGGTGGTTTTTCCGCGAGCGCTTCGGATCAGATAGCCAGTCCTGTTAGCTAGGTAGCTAACGGTAGCTAGCTTAGCAGAACAGGGGGGGACAAATCCCCAGCAACGCGAGTTAGAGGAAGTTTCTGTGCAGCTAATTGTGCATGCAGCTTTGATAAACATAGGTTTCTCCGTTTGGCCGAATGTTTCATAACAGACAAAGACATCTCGTTTTTGAAGTAAGATAACGTGGTCGGCTCTAAAGCGTTCACAGGTTTCACTCGTTCCATTCATCCGCTGCGAATTCAAAATGTCGGAGTTTGACGAATTTGAGAGACAACTGAGCGAAAACAAACAAGGTTTGTATTTTCTAGCATGTTCCATTAGCACTGATCGGTTAATTGTTCTCCTAACGCGTACAACGCACAAGAATAATTACGTTAAAAATAAATGATTAAATAAATAATGATATTAGTGCTGAACAGCGATGGGAATTTCGAATCTTTTCACGGAGTCGATTCATTTGACTCTTCTCACCCGTAAGAACCGATTCCCAGTCGGCTCAAAAATACGACAAAGGTGGTTTTGAAATGAAATGTTGCTCTATATATGTATATGTGTATATACATATACATGTGTGTATATATGTATATAAATTATCATTAACATTATTAATTACCTTCGAATTAGCAAAATAACATTACTTTTCAATGCGTTTCCTAAAATATATTTTCACACTCACTCCAAATGTGTGTGGACACATATGATTAAAAAAAATCCCTTAATGGTATTGTGCCTGTTTGTTTGTTTTTGTTTTGTTTTTTTATTAAGGAGTTATATTCATTTCTATATGGATCCTCTTGGTTATTCTGTCTTTATTCATCTCAGACAGCTGAGAGGCTCACACACGCCTCTCATGGAGTTATTGAACTCTGTGGAAGCGTATCGCTTTATTAAATTACACTGCGAGATGAACGGCGCTGTACGGAAGTCCCGAAAGGCCTCGGGTTATTCGTTTTTTTTCTTCTTATGATCTCAAGTTGTTTTTCTCGATATGGCAACTTGTTTTTCTTCATGCTGTCGAAATACAATAACGCACAACAGGCTGTGCTGTTTTCAGTCCCTCCGGGATTTTTGCGATCGCAGAAATGAACGCAAAATCGAGCGAGCTCCGCAACGTTCAGAGGAGCTAGCGATTTCTCGAAGTTGTTGCAGATATTGTCAGAGACGCGTCGCGATTACATCACACGTAGTCTTGGCGTAATTCTGTGGAAAAGACAAACAAATCCCTTTTCGAGCATTAGTACAGTTAAAAGGTCTAATTTTCCAACAATTAATTTCATGCAACGGCGATTTCGCCAATTCATGTAGTTTTCCACAAAAAAGCACAAAAACCTCTGCAAGTTGCATCACAAATTTTGAGAAGGGAAAAAACTGCGAAATTGAGCAAAGCAAGAAATCCTGTATGGACTGAGTTATACTAAAATAATGGGTCTGGGCAGGGTGCCTGGAGTACATTATTTTCATTTTAACACACAGTCTGGAGTGTCTTATTCCTCTTGTACTACAGCAATTCACCAAAGATTACAATGTTTCATTTATTAATGAACAGCCAGACATTCATTTGAACAATTTATAATTAGATTAAACATTGTAAAACATCTGAGAGACAAGTTGCTTCCCGTTCTCGCTTGCGTTATCAGCTATAAAGTCATTCCTTCAACAGTGTGTGTCTTGTTTTCGCTCTCAAGGTTAAAAAAAAAACGCAAAGCAGCCCCCCCCCCCCCAAAAAAAAAGACCTCATCAATGATTCTTTTGTTTTTAGTTTTAGACTATACGGTGTGCCCGCTATTCAAGTCCCTGGTGAAACTGGTGATCATTTTCATTTCCGGCCAATCTCGGGGCCTGGGACATCTCTGGATAGAAGTGGCAAAATCTTTGGTAAAATACACGGCAGTCAATAAAGGAATGCTTATGATCTCAAGATAGCAAAAGTTATTTTCTGAGATCATGTGGCAGGAGCAAATTAAGCCAATTCCAAAGGAATTACACCCTATGCTCTAAGATTTTAGTCATCGGTTGTCTTGTGAGCAACAAACTGTTTAGGCGACATTAGAGATCATGGTAACCATGGAGACATCCCAGTCACTAAAATTGACTGACCACCCAGTCAGGATCACTGTAGTGTCCATGGCGGTGTAGCTGGACATTTCTGACTCGCTTTAGGCAATTGACTTTAAGTATATATGGATAGATGCACTTTATTGACCCTTTTGGTGTTTTTGAGATCACAAGAAAAGCACACCCATGGGAATTTTGTGGAAATAGAATGTAATTACTGCACAATAGTCAAAACACCAGTTTATGACAGCATTAGAGGTCGACCGATTGATCTGTTTTGCAAACTAATCTGCACTGGTAACGGATTGATAAAACTCAGTTATTGGCCAAAAAAATTCACACTGATAGTTTTCCCAATTGTATCTGTTGCGAAGCGACTGAGAAGAGTTAGCCGACATTATACAGTATAAGAGCAGCCTTTAGAGGCAAGATGAAAACTTTCAAATTTTATTTTAAGTGTTTTTTTTTTATTTATTAATTTTGTACATCTGTTTGTAGTGTTGGTTCAGTTTGGATGTATATTTTATTTACTTTAATATTTAATAATTAATCTCAATAATTTTTTTTCCCATTAAAAAAAATTTACAGTACATTTTCATGGTACAGTCAGTACTGTTTATTTCTGTAATAAACCAGCAATTTTTTACTTTTGAATGTTAGGTTCTCATTCCGTGTCAAATGTAAAATCTATCGGATGGTTAATTGGTTATCAACAGGTTCTGCTAAACTTGTTTGTCGGTATCAGTAAAATTCACTATCGCCCGACCTCTAGCCAGCGTGCTACATGATCGCAGAAAATAACTTTCGTTATCTTGATCATCAGGGGATAAACGTCGATCACAAGAGAACAGTACGGGGGGTGTAACTCATGGCCTTTCTGGACTTCTGTAGCGCTTCCTACATCTATCAAAAAGGACGTTCATCTAAACACTTTCTTACATAATTCCATAACATGGCAAACCTAGGTGTAATTAATTTGTATGTGGAAATCTCCGTATTACTTAAATGCGACTGTGTATTGTGTTGAGTAGTGTGTTGACTCTGTTTACCAGTTTTTCATGTCACTACACCAAGTCAGCGCAGCCGTGACCTGTTGGTGTGTGTGCTAAAAGAAGAAAGAAAATTATGGCACCCTCTGATTCTCACTCTCGTTCTCTTTCAATACAGGTGACGGCGTTAACGGCCATGGTGGGTATCAGTTTGGCGTGCTCACTTATATCCAGTGCTCAGTAATACAAATATATAATAACTTTTTTAAACTTTTCTGTTTCTTCTTATTTCATATGTTTAAAAAAAAAAAAAAAACTTCCTTATGCCAGATTTTTACATGCACACATTTAAAGCTTTTCTAGTCTAGGGCTCAGGCAGGTCTTCTTTGTAACTTTTTTTTTTTTCTGCTGCTGCTTCTACTATCGGTTCTTCTGTCCTCCACAGCACTATATTTCCTCCGGTCTGCCTTCAGCTAGGTGTATTTTTGTGACCTCTCCCTGTAAGTTTTATGACCTCTTCTTCCTATTGTCTTAATCCCGCTTGCTCTCTTGCCTCTTTTTAGAGCGGGACAAAGAGAACAGGCACAGGCGCCGGAGCAGCTCGCGTAGCCGTAGTCGTGAAAGGAAGAGGAGGAGCAGGGAGAGGAGGAGCCGGGAGCGACGCAGCAGCAGCAAAGATCGCCGGCATAGACGCAGGTGAGAGGAGAGGAAGTTCAAATATCTGTTACCAAGTCGTCATTTATTTAAGGCACATCTACTCGCAAACACTTTCTGTATTAAAATGAATATACATTTGACGAGAAAAAAATTAGAATAACGTTCGTAATAGGCGAAATTACACCTTATATCTGGAGTGCTCACACTTCTTTCACAAGATTTATTATTATTATTATTATTATTATTATGGTAAGATCCACCATGTGAAATATGCACTTAAATGAGTTTGAGAGATTATGCAAACTAAGTGGAACTATATGGAAGCTCTTTGATAGTGTGGGGGTTTTATTATTTATTTATTTTTTTATTTGCCCCCGTTTAATCTTTAAGATTTTGTACAGGTTTTTTTTTTTTACTCTGAAACAATTTTACCAAATTTTCCCCTCTGTTATCAGTATGTGTGCCAAGCAATGCAATGCATGAAATTGAATATTTTTAATGTAACAACAACAAAGTCCACCAACATGCAAACGAGAGCATTGTGAGTTAATACAGAATAGTTTTTCTTTTTTGTATACATTTATTTATTTTTGCCTTCCATATAATGAACTCTTTGGAGTAAACTGGATACACAGGCGGTCAAGGAACATGCAGGTTCAAGAAGGTCTATTAACTATGAAATCTATTTTTGTCACTTCTTGTGGGAAAAAACCAAAATGCCCTTGGCATATGTTGTTTTGTTGTTGTTTTTTTTGCCCAATTGTATATACTCTAAATATTTATACCTAAACTTTGTCTCTTAATTCAGTCGTTCCCCACCGAGGGAGAAGAAGAAGAAAATCAAAAAGTACTGGGATGTCCCTCCTCCTGGCTTTGAGCACATCACGCCAATGCAGTACAAGGCCATGCAGGGTGGGTAAATTACTGAGCAGCCTATAATGCGCTCTTTAACTGCTCAGTGCAACTTTACCTTTCTTTCTTTATCTGATATTTTTGTCATGTTAACATTAGTTTTGATAGTTGCCTTTGTTATTTATTTTATTGCTTTCTTTAGTGTCTGTTTACTTACATTCAGCTTTTAATCTCTTTTCTGCTCAAGAACACTAGTATGACACCATGCTTTTGAACATGAGTCTGCGTTGTAGTCTTTGTTTATCATCCTCTCTCAATCACTGTTCTCTCTGTATCTGTGTGTTTCAGCTGCTGGTCAGATTCCTGCCACAGCACTGCTGCCCACTATGACTCCAGATGGACTGGCCGTTACGCCCACTCCAGTACCTGTAGTAGGCAGCCAGATGACCCGCCAGGCTCGAAGGCTCTATGTGGGCAACATCCCATTCGGCATCACAGAGGTAAGTGGGAATAATCTACACTGATTGAACACTGCTTCATCATGAACATACACTGAATATATTATATGGCCAAAAGTATGTGCACCCCCAATCATCACACCCATATGTGATTCTTAACAACTTTAAGTACAAAATTTTATAGAGTGTGTCTATGCTGTAGTAGGCTTGTCACAGTACCAAAATTTCAGTAGTCAGTACCAATAGCAGTAAAATTCCACGGTACTCTGTACCAATTTTGGTACCAAAGCAAAACACAAAAAACATGCTTATTAAACAACGCACTATTTTATTAAAATTGAATATCAATATATATATAAAATATTTTTTTAAATGCCATTCTGTATACTTAAAATATATCATTATTTAAGCTACTAGAGTAGAAATGTTTTTCTGACTGATTAATATTAAAGACATGCAGTCCTAGCCGCACATCTTTTATTTTCTAACACACAAATTTCAGATATATAGGCCATCAAAATCCTCTGGTGTGTAAAATTACTAAACCCTATCATGTCCTCCCATTTATTTACCCCAATAAACGTTAAAGCATTAAATGGTTAATAAGGACTCCTGACCGTATTAGCGTTAAACTCGCGTGTGGTAAGCATTGAGTAAGCGAAAACGAGGATGTGTTCTTGCAATAATACTCAAATAAAACTATGCTGCGACATTCATAATGCAACCGCCAGCATCATTTTAAACTCACCTGTTTGAACTGCTTGAATAAATACTGTTGGTAAGCAGTCGCTCTTCCTGAAAGCACGGTTAATTTAGCAGCACATAAATTTTAGGGGCGCGGTTTTTACACACTTGGCGGTAATGGCACCGAAAGGGAGCATACGAGAGAAATACATGTATTTCTCCTACTATATAGTAAGTAAATACGCGGTTTTGGACGCGCCCATGGTAACCGCCGGAGCTGCTACTTTGACTCTTCTTGCACGGTGCACCCATGAAAAGTTCCCGACTGACTACCTGTAAGTAGTACCGACTTACTACCAGTACTTTTGAAAACCCGATGCCGTAGCACTACAGTTTCCCCTCAATGGAATTAAGAGGCCCCAAACCTGTTCCAGCATGACACAAAGTGAGCTCCATGAAGACATGGTGTGTTAAGGTTGGAAGAAGGTCGAAGAACTCGAGTGTCCTGCACAGAGTCCTGACCTCAGTCTCACTAATTGTCTTGTAGGTGAATGAACACACATCCCCACAGCCACGCTCCAACATCTAGTGGGAGGTCTTCCCAGAAGAGTGGAGATTATTATAACAATAAAGAGAGAATGAATCTGAAATGGGATGTTCAACAAACACACGGGTGTGATGGTCAGGGGTGTACAAAGATTTGATCATACAGTTTAGTTAGAGAGTGTGTGTGTGTGTGTGTGTATGTATATGTGTGTATTATATATATATATATGGTGTGTTAAATAAATAATAAGAAATATGGTCTTTTGTGGTGAGTACCATGTCCACACATGAGCAAGCAGCACAATCTATTCAGTTGATAATAGGGGAAAAACAACTTCCTATCACATATATAATTTCTCATTTTGAACGAACATGAGCATCTTTGCTGCACATGCTGTTTATAGTAATAAATACATACATTTTCTTTTTAAACTGCTGAGTATCTTTTAAGTAGTTTAGTCTTACCTGTAGAGCACAGACTACAGTGGTGTGAAAGTATTCATTGATTTTCTTCTGTTTGTGTATATATCCATACTAAAATAGTTTCTGAAATGAAAACAAAATCCAATATAAATCAAAGGTAATCTGAGTAACCAAAAAGTAGTTTTTAAATGATATTTATTGAAGCAAAACATTATCCAAATACCAGTTTGGCATGTGTGAAAATGTATTTGCCCCCATAGTTTCTAATTCCTGAAATCTATGAAACTGCATTCATAATGGGGTTCAGCTGGACTAGACACAACCAGGCCTAATTACTGCAAACCCTGTTCAAGCAAATCAACACTTAAATAGAACCTTTTCAAGAGCATGGAGTTGGTTAAAAGGTCTCACCCTGTAACACACTATGCCAAACAAATTTCAAAGGCTCTGGGACAACAGGGGACCACATTATCTCCAAATGGAAAAACTCGGTACAGCAGTGAACCTTCTCAGAAGTGGCCGACCTTCCAAAATTCCTCCAGGAGTACAGCAACTACTCATCCAGGAAGTCACAAAAGAGCCAAGGACAACGTCAAAGGACCTACAGGCCTCTCTTACATCAATAAAGATCATGTTCTGTTCATGACTCCACTATAAGAAAGACACGGGGCAAAAATGTCGTCCATGGAAGAGTGGCGAGGTGAAAACCACTGCGAACCCAGAAGAACATTTGGGCTCGTCTGAACTTTGCCACAACACTTCCTGATCCTCAAAACTTTTGGAAGAATGTGATGAGTCAAAAGTGGAACTGTTTGGAAGACAGGGGTCCCGTTACATCTGGAGTAAACCAAACACAGTATTCCACAAAAAGAACATCATCCTTACAGTCAAGCATGGTGATGGTGTGGGGATGCTTTGCTGCTTCAGGGCATGGGCAACATGCAATTGAGGGAAACATGAACTTAAGCACAACTAGATTATGCAGCAAGACAATGATCCAAAGCATAGAAGTAAGTCCAGTATGGCTCAGAAAAGCTAAATTAAAGTTTTGCAGTGGCCTAGTCAATGTCCTGACTTGAACCAAATGAGATGCTGTGGCAGGAACTTAAACAGGCAGTTCATGCTCAAACCTTTCAATGTGGCTGAACTAAAGCATTTCTGCAAAGAAGATTAAAAATTCCACCACAGTGCTGTGAAAGACTGATCTCTAGTTATCAGAAGCGTTTGGTAGCAGTTATTGCTGCTAAAAGTGGCACAACCTGATTAAGTTTATGGGGGCAATTCGTTTTTCACACGGGTGATGGGTGTTGGATACCTTTTTTTTTTTTTTTTTTTTTTTTCTTCTTCTTCCAAAATAATACATAAAAACGACATTGTTTAATCAGGTTGCCTTTGTGTTATGTTGTATTTTGTTTGAAGATCTAAAACAATTTAGTATGAGATGCACGAAATCAGAATGGGGTAAAAAAAATTTCACAGCACTGTATATGGTCAGTAGCTTTCCACATCACGTCTAAAATGTTTTGATATCTTTCTAACAGTCCATAACAATATAGACCTTACCTACATACATGTACTAGATCAATGGTCATACTGTACATTGCTATCAAGTGCATCCCTAAATATGAACAGTCTAATGATGCATTTAATTAGTACACCATACATTTGGGCTAGTTGTCCTACCTGTATCTTTTTATTATAATTTTTTATATAATTTTTTATATTTCATAAATGGAACACAAAGTTTCGGATCCTGTTAATGCTTCACCTTCATAATCCTCAGGAGTCAATGATGGACTTCTTCAACGCTCAGATGAGACTAGGGGGTCTTATTCAGGCTCCAGGAAACCCCGTCCTTGCTGTCCAGATTAACCAGGATAAGAACTTTGCCTTCCTTGAGGTAGGGTGTTCTCTCATACACACTTAACCTGGTACAAAATCAGGCCAGGTCATGGGGAGCTTTCACACCTATAAGCATGAATTGGAGTGAAATTGATCGATGAACCAAAATATAAATTAGTTTGGTAAAATCTTTCACTGCACTTAAGTGAAACAAAAAAACGGTGGCCAAGGTGCATTTTATGATGTAAAATAATTTTTTTTAAAACAACAAAAAAAAAATACTTCGGTCAGAAATACGGTGACAGAAAAAGGAAAACAGGTCATGTGTGCGTAGCGATCACAAAAAGCACAGAAAATGTGAACATTTGTCATTTTGTTTGTTGATCCAGAAGACATCCCATTTCTGCACTTCTACAGCTCTGTCCTTTGGCTCCTGTTTGTGCCTTATGGATAAGTTTAGCAACTCCACAGAAAAATGACAGGATCTAAAACACGATTTAGAGTCTAACTGCTTTCTCACCATAATCAAACCGCACTGCACAGAAGGGGAAAACACACCAGGGTTCGGGTCAAATGGACTAAACTCTGCATGTGTGAAGGCACCATTCCAGTCCTGCAGCTTTTAATCCAAATGTTTCTTTTCATCTGGACAGAGATCTGGAATAGCACAGATACTAAACTCAAATCTAAATACTGCAGAACATAATCTAAACAAGCAGCATCAAAAACAAGTCTGAGATAAAGTCCTGGTGTCATGTACCAGGAATATTGTGAAAAACAATGACCTTTTGAAGTACAGTAAATAATTTCTCTCTACCTGCTTTAGTTGCGCTCAGTGGACGAGACCACACAGGCAATGGCGTTCGATGGCATCATATTCCAAGGCCAGAGTCTGAAGATCCGCCGGCCACACGATTACCAGCCGTTACCAGGCATGAGCGAGAATCCCAGTGTCTATGTGCCAGGTGGGTTTACTGGACAGTCACAGCATATACAGTGGTGCTTGAAAGTTTTAGAATTTTCTATATTTATGCATAAATATGACCTAAAACATCAGATTTTCACACAAGGCGATACTGTAGATAAAGAAACACAATTTAACAAATGAGAAATATTATACTTGGTCATTTATTTATTGAGGAAATTATCCAATATTACATATCTACTTTCAGTATCTGGTGTGACCCCTTGTGAAGCAATAACTGCAATTAAACATTTTCTGTAACAGTTGATCAGTCCTGCACATCGGCTTGGAGGAATTTTAATCCATTCCTCAGTACAGAACAACTTCAACTCTGGGATGTTGGTGGGTTTCTCTTCAAATGAACTGTTCACATACTTTTGCCACTCTCAGATATGTAATTTTGGATCATTTTCTTCAAAAAATAAATGACCAAGTATATTTTTCTCATATGTTTAATCGTGTTCTCTTTATCTACTTTTAGGACTTCTGGTGGTGTTCTAAATCATATTTATGCAGACATATAGAAAATTCTAAAACTTTCAAGCACCACTGTATATTGGACATTAACATACTGACGGAGCTAAGGATTTATATATTAAAAAATTATTTTAAAAAAGCTTTACACAATGCACATATATTTATCATTACATCACTTTTTTTTTTCAAAGGAACTTTTTATTCTGATGAAGTTGCCATTGTTTTCTGTTTACTCTAAACTCTAATTCATTTGGATTTGACGTGAAATTTTTTTTCTTTGTTTTTTTTTCTTCTCCTCTGATGTTTTTCAGGTGTGGTGTCCACAGTAGTCCCTGACTCTGCTCATAAGCTGTTTATTGGAGGCCTGCCCAACTATCTCAGTGATGACCAGGTCTGTTTATACTTTTAAAAATTGCACCATTGCAAAAATTCTGTACTGCTGATTTTTACTGACCAGATAAACATTTTTCGTTTTTTCTTTGGCGGGGGGTGTTTGTTTTGGGATGTTTGTTTTTTAAATCCACTGAAGAATGTTTCTCCCTATGACTTCTCAGTTAAATTTGGTAATGATCGAGACTTAATCTTGTTTTGTTTGTTTTTTTGTTGTTTTTGTTTTTTTGTTTTTTTTTTAAACATGACTGGTTCCAACAGGCATTTTCTCTAATCTTCATTGGCTCTTTGAAACATGTGAAACACACAACTTGGAACAAAGAAAGGACTTCACCACCACCTCTGCCACCTGTTTTATATTTTAGGTGAAAGAGTTGTTGACGTCCTTTGGGCCTTTAAAGGCGTTCAACCTAGTGAAGGACAGTGCCACAGGGCTCTCCAAAGGCTATGCCTTCTGCGAATATGTGGATGTCAATCTTAATGATCAGGTGTGTTGATGCATCCATGTTGGAGAATACTCAACACTCATCATCTAAATAAGCACGTTTAAATAAGTGTGTTTCATTTCACTTTAATCGGTAATGTGTGTGAACTTCAGGCTATTGCAGGACTAAATGGGATGCAGTTAGGAGATAAGAAGCTCCTGGTCCAGAGAGCAAGTGTAGGAGCCAAGAATGCAACTTTGGTAATAAGACAATTTAAAAAAACAAACCCACCTTTTTATCCTGTTTTGCTTCTTTTTTATATTTTCCCCTCTCCTCTATCTCTCTATCTCTCTATATTTCCTTGATGTGTTTAAATGCCAAAGAGTACAATAACCCAGATGGATCCATGAATGTCGTTTCCCATCTTGAATTCTAGACCAGCATAAACGAGACCCCGGTGACGCTGCAGGTCCCTGGCCTGATGAATAGCTCAATGAATCAGATGGGTGGAATTCCTACTGAGGTTCTGTGCCTGATGAACATGGTGGCCCCAGAGGAACTTCTGGATGATGATGAGTATGAAGAGATTGTGGAGGACGTCAGGGATGAGTGCTCCAAATATGGTCAGGTCAAGAGCATCGAGATCCCTCGCCCTGTCGATGGCCTGGAGATCCCCGGAACCGGAAAGGTACAGAAATGGTTGCGCTCGTCTTTGATGCACTACAGCCGGTATTTGACAGCTCATGCTTAAGGCACACAAACACCACCTCATCTTAACAACCCTGTGTTTTCTACTGTTTACAGATCTTCGTGGAGTTCACAACCGTTTTTGATTCCCAGAAAGCCATGCAAGCCTTGACGGGGAGGAAGTTTGCCAACAGAGTGGTTGTGACCAAATACTGCGACCCTGATGCCTACCATCGCCGAGATTTCGGCTAGAACAGGATGCATGTGATCAGGGGAGAGGAGTGGGTGGCGAAGGAGAAACCAGATAAAAAGGCTGTATTATGACCATGGCGTGGTGAATGTGGAGGGATGGCGAAAGAGGGGAATCTTTTCTTGTAGTGCAAGGTGGCATTTCATGTTTCTTTTCTTTTTTTTTCTTTTTTTTCCTTTTTCTTTCTTTTTTTTTTTTAAAGCAAAAATAGCCTTGGCACAATGGGTTTGCATTTTAATAAAGCAGGAGGGAGTATTAATTGAGTTTGTTAATTTGTTTAACTGCATATTGAAGTGGTGGGAAGGGTTTGGGAGGGAGGAGTGGAATTACAGTACATAATGCTTCTAAAACCACAGAATATTGTCAATGGCATGAGTGAAGGAAATAAATTGCTTCCTTACACTTTACTTTGATCCCTCTATCGTCATACATTTTTGGTGTTGGTGACCTAACCACCTTGATCCTACTACACTTTCAATTTTTCAGTCTTTTTATCTCCGAAGTTAGTTTAGTTAAATTGTGTGTTAGTTTATATCCAGCTCTGTCTGTCCTGTTTCCAGTACACATGACTGCCTCTTATATTGGTAATGTAACTTCAAGTCTAGCATGGCACCTTTGTGTCTCTCTATCTGTGAACATAACCCTCTTTTGATAATAAACTTAGTGAGAATTTGAAAAAGGTTATCAGTGGAGTGCATTCTTATAAACCTTAGCCGATTACAGTAATTTACACGTTATTTTAAAAGAAGAAATTAAATTTCTTTCAGCTATTCAACACCCCCCCACGCACACACACTCACACAAACTGCAGTATACAATACCTGTAATGGAGTTGTTGTTTAACATGTTTGTTCGAAAATAATTTTCATGCTACTGTAATGAAATGATGTCCAGACATTGCTTATTTGAAGCCAGATGAAGAAAAATATAGATTCTGAGATTCTTCTAGACTTAATAGGCTTGCTTGATTTCCACTTTTACGTTACGCAAGTAGTTTTCTGTAAGCTTTAAGTACACTGTAGCACATGCTTTAAGAATGCCGTGTAAATAAAGATCTCAGATTTCGCTTAATAGTGACATCTATTCATTAAAGCTGCCTAATTAAACACACTGCCCTTGCAACCAGTTGTAGTTTTGCCAGTGATCTCCTGCAGTTAGTTGGACAAGCGTTTAGCAATGTTAATGCATGACTATGTATTTAACATCAATGCAATTTTTATTCAAAGAGCTGCAAAAAAGTAATGGCACGCTGATCTGTCTTATGCCTCTGCCACTGAGTGAGATTTTCAACCGTTGGGTGTTTGATCACCAGAAGATGAACTGATTAGATTTTGCAATTGATCCGCAAAGGATCAAGGTTACAGCAAGGACAAATAGTTTTTCTTTGATCGCTTCCTTTCTGTTTGGCTGTTTGTTGGCAAATGAGACCTAACTGTACTCATGTTTGACGCACATCAATCGAAGAGGTTTTCGTCCAAATGTGCGTTGTGATGACGTCACATGACGCGTCTCGGCCAAAATCTGCTGTAATTTTGCTATTGTGGCGTGTGCTTGATGTTTTGCATTCATTTCTGCGATCGTGAAATCCTGGAGGGACTTTCAATTGTACTGAATGTGGAGGTCATTACCTGCGTTCCAGACTTCTACTGCTCTTTTCTTCTGAACTAATGGAGGCTATACATCAAAGCTGATATGAGGGTTTATCAAAGCTTCCACTGGTCGTGCCCCCCACCAGACAATAAAAAGACAGTAAAAGTGCGGTAGTGCTGACGACATACTTTTATTTAGCATTTTCTCCTTAATTTGGTCTTGGCCAATGCCCACCCACCACCTCCCCTACTATAATAAAAGCTACCACCCAGGCAGGGTGAATGCTAATGTTCCTCCAAAACATGAAGCCAGGCAACTACTACTTTTCAAACTGCTGCTTGAGCTGTATCCCAGGGCAGTGTAACACCTGGAGGAAAGCGATTTCTGCTCTTTTCCACGTATTTGAAAGCGCTATCTACTCTCTTCAACGTACATGGGCTTACAGAAGGCCATGTTTGCATAGTGTCGCTGTGATTGACAGGAGAGAAAATATTCGAACTCTCAAAGTTCTGCTTAATTTTTATTTAGCGACTGCTTAACTTGTGCTTTAGTGAAGATGAGAATATGTCAGTGTTCTGATATTGTTTCTGTTGAGGATAAAATATCCACTGGCGTTACAAATCACTCAACATCGATGCTGTTCTCTACTGAGAATGAGAATCACTCAATGCCACCACAACAGAACACATGGAGTGCAAAAGGACTTACATCTTTGACAGTCGTACGTCAGTGCTGATTTGCTGGATGCCAGAGTCTCGAGTCGGATTTGTATAGTTTGCGAATGGCAAAGCCTGTCAGCAGTACATAAAGGAAAGGAGCGATTCGGTGCTTGGCTGTACACCTCAGTGACTCATTCGAATGAAAATGATGATCTATTTGTGACTCACAAGCCTGCTGTGATAATACGTGCTACACTCAAATTGCATAGGCAATAATAGTATGAATTTGCCAATGTCCAGAGCTCGCATACCCACCTCATCATAGCTTGTGATTTTGTGCCCACCATGATGGTCCTTGAATCCTAGAACTCACTTAAGGGTGCCTGAAAACGTTAGCCAAAAATTGTGCGTTACAAGAACACTAAGTTAATGTATATACTCTTTTTTTCCCACTTTTCCTTTATTCTGAGCCCCAGCCCCAGCCCCAACTATTTCCTTCTTTGCAGAAAGAAGACGTGTTGGACCAAAGTCTCATGGTGCACGCATGCCATCTGGTATGGCTCATAGGCAGTGGGCATTCAGCCAACAATCTGCAGTGCAGCATTCACAGTTTTTACTACTGGGCGATATGCCATCCCTTGCAATTTCATGGCTGCATCTTTCCATCAAAAAGGCTCACAGCACACACGTTGTGCCTCATGCCACTGAATAATCTGCAAAAAGGACTCGAGTAAGTAACTGGATACATCACTTCACTGAGGTAAAAGAAGGGAAATCTTGTATTCCTTCTCTCAAGTCATTGACCAATGCTCACATTACATCTGTTAAGCATTGTGGTCAGAGCAGCAGTTGTTTTAAGAACACATTTAGGCTTCTTGGATCCAGAATAGGTCGGATTCTGCCTTTTTTAAATCAGAAAATATTTTTGCGGGGGACCCCAGGCAGGTGCATTTCAGTATAGCCAATTGACTTGGGTCTCCCACACTTTGGATTGGTGGTTGATAATGAAACTGTAAGTGAAATATTTCTTTCTTTCAGCAAATATACCTAATCTGGCATGAATCTGTTGCATTTTCATGGCACTTTCAGGTCTGCTCTGTATCCTGAGTAAACCAGCCTTGCTCTGTATCATTTTTGAAACCCAAATTCATTTCGAGCAGGTCACTAAGCTGAACGAATCAATATTGGTCAGTTCGATCGCAGTCAGTTCTCAAGTGTAGAGAATGAGAAGCAGCCACATCAGTACTGTACATCCGGGTCTGCGAGGCAGCTATACTAGCTCCTTGAGGTCTACTCTTCATAACCGCTTCATAAATTTCAACCAAGCTCCCCCCTTTCCGACACTGTAAAGGTGCTCACTTTGCACATTCTTGTTTTTGCTGTGACCATGCAGCAAAGATGATCTTTTCTTCTTAGAGGACTCCAAAGATGTCTGCTGCTCTCCTCATTCCTAGTTATGACCACTGAAAGTCAGAGCAATGATAATGACTAATCAGTTGTACATATATATCCATACCTACCTTGTGAGCTTCACTCAGAAGTATGAGGGGTGAGAACTATTATTACCATGAGATGACAATTCCCTATATATGAAAATGAAGTATCTTGAAACTTACGGGAATGGTCACTGTTAATCAGCATTGAGGAAAGTAAATAAGGAAAAAGGAGGTACAAAAGATGTTGCAATGGCATTAATTGAGGCAGTGATATTTAACAAATGTTTTTTATTTTTGATAAACCCGTGTTGAATTTGCAATTGTTTGATATCCATGAGAGCAGAGTATTTTTGTGAATCTTTTAAACAAAAGATCAAAAGGTTAAACAATAAAGACAAATGTTCAC
Source organism: Ameiurus melas (assembly GCA_012411365.1). NCBI lineage: Eukaryota > Metazoa > Chordata > Actinopteri > Siluriformes > Ictaluridae > Ameiurus > Ameiurus melas. Next base: position 14,094,460 of record CM022765.1, on the reverse strand, counting down.
AGCCTTCTTTGTTCATATTTATCCAGGGTGCCAATATTAGTGGAGAGCACTAAATACATGGATAGATAGACATAGAGACAGACAAATTATAGATCCCAAGGGAAATTGTAGTGTTACAGTAGCGGCATAAGAGTAGACACATCACAAACATACAGTCAAATACGTAAATATTTAGACATTTACAAAGTTATGCTTATTTCAGCTATCTACCACATTCTAATGAATTGGAGCTTAAATAATACGAGCTCAAGACGTTCAGCTTTAATTTGATGATATTTCCAAATTGAGTGAACAGTGAAGGAAGCACAGCACTTTTTATATGCTGTGTAACAAACTGTGTTAAAAAAGAAAAATCCTGGTAGTACAATGCTCAAGAGAACAGAGCATATACCCATGACCCATGAGCTTCGAGCTTGTGCACCTTGGCATGGTCAGCAGGCAGTAATGGAAAACTTAAAACAAACAAAAGTGTAGCTTTCCAGTTCACTCACTGCTTACCTTCCTAAGCTTTAGTTTTGCTCAGCTTGCTACTCTAGGAGAGAGAAAAGATATAAATATCAGAACTGTTAATCCTCCAAATGTCACCCACTGGCAGCAGTCTCCTGCCCAAGGCAGGCCAAGGAGTTATCCAGCCTGTGACTGACTCCCTTCACCCCAAATGATAGAGGGCCACCACTACCATCTGTCCTGTACACTACAGTAAATATAAAAGGTACTAACGCCGGATACCAAAGAATGATTCATATGTTGGCATCTGGTTTGCGGTGGAACAACGGAAGAGGGGCATGGTCCAAACAGAGGGTGAATGGGTAGTACCATCCCATGAGGTAGTAAAATAATTAGGGTCACCCACCTGTTGCTGTACCTCAGTGAGTAAGTCATTGGACTATTGATTGTAAAGTTGAGAGTTCAAATCCCAGCATTACCAAGCTGCCTTAATTCTCAACTGCTCAGTTGTATAAGAAAAACAACTTCTGTAAGTAGGATAAGGGTGTCTGCCAAATACCATAAATGTCAAATGTAATTGTACCTCCACTGTATAACAGACAGCATCCTGCTTGACCAGGAGGTCAACCCCCTCTACGTCCTGGGAAAGAGTTCTGACCACTGGATCTGGTGCGCCCTTTATGGAGAGATCAGTCAGTGGGCTGGTCTGCTGAGATCAAGTACTGATTTCTTCCTCTTCTTATTATTATTTATTATTATTATTACTGATGATGCACCTACCATGAGCTTAAATACCGGACCGCCACCCGTCTGATTTCACATTTCACCCAATTCAGTCTGACGCCAGCCATCTCAAGGAAGGGCAAATATAAATTATGCAGCTGCTGTAGTAGATTTAGAAATTGTGCCAGTAAGATGATGCTGGATTGGTCAGATTAAAATTATTAGGCTTGTGGGTCACAGAGAGCATGCAGAATTAATCCGGTCATCTAAATTACGTTTAACTCAAATATTCCTCAGGGCATTTTTGGTATCAAGGTATTTCATATTCCATTGTAAGCAATGTGGTGACAGCATAAGTATCACACAAGCTTACAAAATAACATTTACAGTATGTGATTTTATATTTTGCAGTGTGTGATTGTCACACACACACTGGGACCACCTGGACTACACGAGGTACAACCTTGTTTTCTCTACACCACCACTGAATAAACGTGTGAAGGGAGATTTGCCACATATATTCTTGATGTTGCTGCTACCCTCCATATCGTCTACATTTGGTGGAAGGGTTTCGTCCATAGTGGTAGGCTTGGACTTCAGGATTTTTTGGTCGTGTTTTTGTTGCCATAACCGCATTGGAATTGTTTGCTGACATGAATAACATAGACATATCCTGAAAGAGGTTAAGTGCTCCTTGTAGGGTGGTGCTGTTAAGAAGAAGGCCAAAACAGTAGGTGGCATATTTAGAGCATACTTCGCCAGTTGTCTTTGAAAATCCTTGAGTTACAGCCTTTATTATGTGGGATGAACAGAGATGGAGCACTGTGAAATTAACTGCATCTGGACTTTTCACTTTTTGGCTGATGCTTAGATGTACTTTGTTTATATAGGATGAGACACTTTCTTTATTGAAGGCCAGGACGACACTAACAATGAGTGCCCAGCTAAACCGGTCTCAACGTGGTGGACCTTCCGTGCTGTTATCTGACACAGTTGTCTCAGTGTTTCCATCTGCCAAAACATGAGAGTTTGTATGGAGTGCTCGTTTGATATTAACTCGTTCACAGGAAGGGGTGGCTTATAATGATGACGCATGTTCAGGGCACAATATGCAGAATGGTACAGAAGAAAGGAGGGAAGCAGATTACAAATAAAAATAAAAATGTTTGACATATTAAAACATTTGTGGATCATGAGTTCTTTTAATTATTTAATTAATAGGACATCTCTTTTTTTTTTTTTTTAAAGAAAACCATGTAATCCAGTAAGGGTCATTTTGACCCCCTTTATGCATTTGTGAAGGTTTTTTTTTGGGTTCATGCATTGTAGGGTTAAATATCAAAAATCTAAAAGTTGTGCATCATACCTGACACCTAGTCGAACACTTTCCAGTGGGGTGTGTGACTAAGTTATTCCTATCAAATGCTATTGAGCTTTAAATAATGGTATATTTTGTGTATCGCCCATTCTCTAGTGAAATTCATTTCTAATTTACATATGATTTAATAGCTTATTTTGATAAATATAAAAAAATCTAAGATTTGTGCATTTTAGCTGACACCTAGATGAACACTTTACAGTTGGTTATATGACTGTAAGTCATTCCCTTCAAATGTTATTGAAGTTAGAAACGTGTTTAGCAATGTCGTATGTAACTTTAGAGACGGTCCCTTAAATATCCACGAATATCGAACATCAAACCGACTTTATTCCAGTGTGGAACGGAACTAATCTATACACGTAGTTCTAGAATTGCTTTAAGATATTAAGGAGACATCAAAGGACTCTGGTAACATTATTAATATAATTATAATACGTTATATTATTATCTTATTATTACTGTAGTAGTAGTAGTCGAATAGACATAAGATGTTAAGATGTTACAATTAGTTCGTGGCTCACTAACCGTTTGGTACACCTTTAACCCCGCAAAGTCCCCCAACCATCGCGCGAATCGCACGGCCTTTGCAGCTAGATAGAGTGCTCTCTTGTCCAATCACTGGCGACCAACGCGCAGCGACATCCAATAGGAAAGGAAGGAGGCGGGGACAGAGCCCAGCAACGCTTCAACAGAGGAGGAGGTGTTCCTGGTGGCCATCTTGGATGCGCGGAGTGATTGTTTGGCGAATAGAAGTAATAGGAAATTAAAAATAAAGACCGGAGAAAAAAAAAGTTGGGAAATTGTTCACAGAACACAAGCTGAAAGAAAAGAGGAAAGGTGAAACTAAGGAAAATCAGGTAAAAAACGGCTCTTGTTTGGGGTAAGCATTACTCAATTTACATGCTTTTCTATCTCTCTCTCTCTCTCTCTCTCTCTCTCTCTCTCTCTCTCTCTCCCAATTTTGTACCCCGGCCAAAGAGCTTAGCCGACCGTGTATAACCCAGGACCTCTTAAAAGCTTTCAGTAATCACGCAGAATGTAGCAAGAGCGTACACTCTTAAAATCTCGAGCTTTGGGTTGTGGGAAACTATATTTCCCCTCGCCTAAGTTGTAATTCGGTTGTCTTCCGCCTGTAAAGAAATCTGGAGGAGCACATGCACCTACAACCACAACTAGTCCCACTGATTGGTTTGTTTGTTTTTAAACGATCTGCTCATCCTGGGGTCGTCTAGCTGCTTGGCAGATTGGGTTATGTTAGAAGTGTTTAGCTGAAAGCAGTGCCAATGTCCTCACGTTAAAGTGCACTTTAAATCCAGCCGGCTCCAAACTTCCTCATGTTCTGCTGATTTTGTGTTAGATTGTTGCAGTCAGGTACACACACACACACACACACACACACACACAGTATATAGAGAGAGTGTGTTTGGATGGATGTTACAATGTAGCAGCCTCACAGTGACACACACTGCAGTGTGGTGTAGCCATGTGTCCCAGCTGCATGCAGCTGAACACAGTCTTTCATTCAACATGTCTTTGTGTCCCTTTGATCTTCTGTGATCTTTTGGACACACGGAAAATAGTCCATGGTGTGATCAACGTCTTGGACACACACCGACCGTTTTGGTGCTGGAGTATTTGTTATGCGAGTAGTGGTTTTCCTCTGAGAAGTTAGTACAGGGGTGTCCAAACTTTTGATCGTTCCGATATATGTCAGTTTTGATGACCGGTTCCTCCAGGATTTTGCGATGGCAGACATGAACTCAAAATCAAGGAAATGACGACGATATTCTGAAGAGCGTGCAATTTTTCAGAGTAACAGCGGATTGTCATGGGTTCGAGAAAACCCACAAATTGAAATCCGTCTTTTTTTTTTTTTGCTGTCTCCGAAATCGTGTCTCACACACACGAAACTTTCCATGCCCATAGCACCTATTTTACTCAACTTATTACATCTTGCTTTTTGTTTATGTATAGGCATAATAACTATGATATAATAGTGGGTTTGTAGTTCTCACCACTGTAGCACAATGAGAAAAACACAGCCCCGTGCATGTTCTCAGACCTCACCGTGCTTTTACAGTATTAATGGCAGATGCAATTTTGTAAACTGTTTCCCCATACTGCTCCTTTCTAGCTTCATCTATTTTATACAAAATGGCATCTGTTCTTTTCTTTTGCTGGAGGGTCTGGTGCGTGAGTATCGGTTCTCGGATCTTAGTCCTCGGAGAAGGGTACAAGCAGAGACTAAAGAGATATGGGCAAACTTATGTGGATGGCTTTAGCACTAACGTCTCATTCCGGAACCTTGGGCATCGATATTGCATTGCTCCCATTGTCGCGGCTGTAACGGGTTCCGCTAGATTTTGGATCGTTGCTATGGTTCTTTCCATTTTTGTGCATCACACCGTGGGAACTAATTGCTAGTAGGAACTAAAGTTGTGACTGGGGAACACGCACCTTAAGGACTGGTCTCATTGTAGGAATAATTTGAGCCAATCTACTATATTACTACTAATTAATATTTGTTTATGAAGCATCTGATGAGGACGGCATAAAATATGTACTGATAACGGGCGGCTGTGGCTCAGGTGGTAGTGCGGGTTGTCCACTCATCCTAGGGTTAGCGGTTCGATTCCCGGCCCACATGACTCCACATGCCGAAGTGTCCTTGGGAAAGACACTGAATGCAGAGTTGCTCCCGATGGCAAGTTAGCGCCTTGGATGGCAGCTCTGCTAACATTGGTATGTGATTGTTAATGGGACACGGTAAAGCGCTTTGGATAAAATCGCTATATAAGTGCAGATCATTTACCATCTGATAAGGTTATAGTAAATGATATCTATCATGAGTTCACAGACGTACTGATTGACAGGAACAAGACTAATACCCCATCCTTCCCACCCTGTAAGAAGGACAAATGAACTCCTGCTCTTTTGTAGCGCTTCTCCGTTGACCAAATTCTGCATGGGTAACTTAGTATGGCAAGGCTGGCCTCGTCTAGAGGTGGGAAATTAGCGGCCATGTGGATCGTTCAGTAACTTGTAGAGCCGAGCCACACTGTCTGGTGGAAAAGCGCCCTGACCAGGATGAGTATTTAAACTCGCCTGTTAAAACTTCCTTCTGGTTCAGTGCCATAATGTTTTTTTTGTTTGTTTTTGTTTGTCTGTCGTTTTAAATACAGTTTTAACAAATCTGTGGTATTTCTATAGTTTTTTTTTATCAGATTAGTTTATTTCTGGAACAAAGATTTAATATCGAAATGTGATTAGGTATCAGAAAACTACATAAGCACTGTCCATGTGATGTGCGAAGATTGACTATGCAGTGATGTATGGTATTTCTCAATTAGTCTCAGCCGCAGAGCCTCCACCTACAGCTCTGAGTGTCTGATATCTTTTGTTCGCTTAGCAGGCCACATGTTATGGACTCTAGAATGCTGCAGAACGAGTGGCTGTCTACACTTCTGTGTACGCACACGTAGCTGGACTGGTTCGCAGTGTCAACAAACTTTTGAACGCTGTGATGCTGTGAGCCTTTCAGAGCAACATAATCCCAGGATTAAATGAGTTATAATCCTGATTTAAGGGCCATGGTCATAGTCTTAATGGCAGGTGCAATTTGAAAAACATTTCATACACTGCACTGCTGTGCTAGTTAACACTGATAGATTGCGTCCTCTATTTTGCAGGAGGTTCAGCTGCGTTAATATTGGTACACATAACATAGTCCTCAAAAAAGGTTACGAGCAGAGACTAGAGGGGGGGAAAAACGTAGTCTGCTGTAAACACGTTCATCAGCCCTTATTTATTAATCTTTTACTGAAGTTGTATGTAAATGTTTGCGTAAGATAAACTAATGTAAAAGCGAACCTGTAAAGTGCAAAGGGTGTTCCTGAAACAGCTCATTTGCATGTAGTGACGCCCACAAAACGCCATAAAAGGTCAAGTGCACAGACAGCTGGGAGCATGAAATGAACAATCAGAGTAAAGGCTAAAAGACAGACGTGGAAGTTATTTCCTCTCTTTTCTTAGCGAGTTAAATATTGTTATATATAATATTAAACCTTCTGTCAGCCGAGGCATTTGTTTTAGCGTTTATGACTCCGTGCAGAGTGGCCTGTTCTATTTTATATACATCGCCATAATTAAATTATTTGTTTTTATGTAAAGGTAATAAAAACAAGCAATTTCAATTCCACAGTATATTCCAGATATAAAAATGCAGTAATAGCCACCTTTTTTGGGGGGGGTATAAACGTTGTTATAGATTCTTTTTTTTTTTTTTTTGTATGACTTCTATATTGTCAGTACAGAAAAATGTTTGTTTCCTTTAGCATTAGTTTTCTACCACTAAATTTAATGTTACAGAACAATTTGTTATCAAAGAAAGCAGTATATTACGGAAGAGACACTTTTCAGACAAAAAAAAAACACAATGAAGGCTGCTGGGTTTGGCTGCAAAAATAAGAAGCAAGTGCGAAAGTCAGTCTCCATAAGAACTGTGGCTAGTTCTGTAAAATGGTCAATAAAATTTACTTACCTTAGACTGATATTTATATTATAAGTAAAAATTTTGTCACACCAAATATTGACTTTTGTATCATTTACTGCTGTTTACTGCTCTTTGCTGTTTTTCTTATTAATTTTTTTTATGTAGAAACCTCAAAATTAATTTTTTTTGAAAGCATCTTTGCTCTACAGTATTTCTTTGCATGTGCCTAATAATTTTGTACAGTGTGTGTGCGCACACTCAGGAGGATAAGTAGGATTTGAAGGTTCTTCTGAAATTATATTTTCACGATTATAATTTCTTGTACAAACGGTTTACGAATAAATCTGTTCATATTGAGCTTGTTAAATCAGACCCAATGATGATCAAGTTAAATACAGTGCATTTGAATATTCAATTCACCCTGTACTATATTGAAAATACATCAACATATCCATGTCAGGATATCCATTACAGACTCATGACGGTTTTTAAGACCGTGATGTCTGAGGGATCGGAGATCACATGCATTCAGAAGTGGGTTTCAGCCTTGCCCTTTACACACCGAGATTTGACTGGATTCCTTGAGTCTTTTAATGATATTGTGCACTGTAGGAGGTGAAATGCCCAAAATCCTACCGATTTTTGTTTGGGAATGTTGTTCTCAAAGTGTTTGATTATTCACTGACGCATCTGTTGGCAGATTGACGATCCTCAACCCATCCTTGCTCTTGAAGGACCAGGCCTTTTTTGGAGCTTATATAACATCATTAGACGATTGCCTCACCTATTTCACATCACCTTTTTATTTCACATCACTATTAGTCCTAAATTACCCCGTCCCATCTTTTTTGGAAAGTGCTGACTGTATCAATTTCAAAATAAACATTTACCTTAAAAAAAAAAAAAACAAAAAACTATGCAGTTGCTAAGGTAAAACGTTTTACCGTAACGTAATACGATTTTTGTTTAAATACAAGTCAAACCACATTTACAAATCACTCTATTTTCATTATCATTTTCCGTACTGTCCCAAATTTTTCTGAACTGGGGTTGTAAAATATGGGAATATACAGTTGCAATCAATTATTCAACCCTCATTGTAAATCAGGTTTATTGTCAAAAATTGACAGGCTTTCAGCTGTTTGCAACGAACAAATCAAACAAAAGCAATTGAAGTAGTTCAACACAACGTATGTTTCAAGTGGTTTCCCCAAATTCAACTGAAAATGCAATTTATAATGACTTCTCCAGTCTCAAAATTATTACAATTTCCTTTTATTTTATTTTTATTTTGCTCTGCAGCTGTCTTTTGGTTTATTTTGTTCATTGCTGCTCAGTTTAGCAGCTTATTCAGTTTATTCATTTAGATTGAATAGAGCACTGTCACAGACGAGCCTTTAGGAGTCACAGCTACACGCCTTCACCAAGGCGGGATCTGGTTATCAGTAAACAAGTTTTTACTTGGTGGATTAATTGGTGTGCACAGGTGTCAGTCATTTCAGAATTAGGAACTGATATGTAAAAATGAAGCCAGGCAACATAGTGCAGCGTGAACCTGTCCTGTAACTCTCTTGTTTACTGTATTCAGTCCCCTTAAGTTTAAACGTATCCAAAATAGACTAGGCAGAAAATAACTGTCGGGAAAACTTGTTTTTCTTATGACTCTTTTAAAATGTCGCACACATTTTATTGTCCTGCGTTTAAAACTTGGCCAGTCCTATGTTTCGGCGGGACATGATAAAGCGCCAACACTTCCTTGAGTGTCTTTACATTATAGAAAAGCACAGGAAAGTGCTCCAGAGAAATGGCCAGAAGTGAACTGAAAGGCCCAGACATTCGTTCATGTTGGTTATAGCCTAATTATACCACAGCACGGTTGAATTCTTGAGTCTGATTGGTCAGTTTGAGCAGGTGTGCATTATTTGTGTATAACAGCATGGCTCAGACAGTAGTTCCATCTGTAGCATGAATGACCGTTTAATATTGTGTTTGTTCTTGTTTCCATAGTAACTGCTCATACAGAGGGATTTGTATAGCAAATGCGCCACATAATTTGAGACTAATAATAAACATATTTGTAAAAAGTGTTGTTTAACAAAGAAACATGTAATGTTTAGTCTAGGTTTTATGTTTTTATGTGGTAAAGTATGTGGTGTTTTTTTTTATTTTTTTTTTAATAATAATTATTTTTTAGGAGATTTAACTTTTTTTGGCGGAGTCTCAGGTGTCAGCGCTTTGCAACAGTCATAATGATTTGCAAAGTTTCCCTGCACAGGAAAGTCTTCAGGACAGAGGAGTTCTCACTTTCTGGTTTCTCTGTAAAAAAATGGTGAGCTGCAATTTATTAATTTTTTTTGCGAAAGTGACAGAGCATAGAAGAAATAAGCGGAACAACTGATTATTGCGGCTGTAATGTAATTGTGAACAGGAACAGAGCTTAACTATAAGCCTTTAAAATGTGTAATGTGTCGTTCATTAAAGGGTCATGAAAACCCCCTCTTTCAGCTCAAGTCACAATCTTTTTGAAAAATGCAGCTTAAATGGGTGTGGATGGCTGGTTATTTCCTTTCACACTAGCATCTAATGGATATTTGAGTGAACGAATCACGTGCTCTGAGATATTTCAATCAGTTTTGAGGTTGGATGAAATCTGATGTTCTGTACAGTTTAATAAGAGAATCCCCCACAATTATTTATCAGATTCACAAAAAGAAGGGTGATGTATCAGTGCACGCTCACTGCAATCACAATGATGCAGTCACATTCAGTCAAGACATTCCTTTTGTTATTCTAAACTACAATTTGTACAAATCAAAAGGAGCATGGGACCATTTAATAGCATTTTCTTATGCATTGGTGTACTGGTTAATGTTACACTTCAGCATGAAATCCAGCAGATGGCCTCACTGTTTTTTCACATTATAATTATATTCCTGTGGAGAAGATTCCACGTCAGTGTCAAACACGATCACACCGGTGTAAAAATGTGAAATGCAATACAGTATTGCTTTTCATTTTTAGTGACAAACAAAAAACGCACCACACTTCGCTTTCATCCGTGTACTGCAGACCCGCTCCACTGAAAAGCAGGCACTCTCCAACCACAGCCCAATGCCCTACTCCGGGACGTACGAATATAAAGGATATAGTTATAGTTTCTTATAGGTGCAATGTTGGACAAAGTTTGACACGAACAGTTCGTAAATCGTTTGCACAAGGGATTACACAAGATATTTGGTATTCATGGAAAGCCTATAACTTCAGAAAAGCGTTCATATCCTACTCGCCAGCACATAAAGAAAGTGGACCGACAAAACCATAAATTATGACACACAAAATGAATCATTCAGTGATGACAAAAGAAATGGCGGTGTATAAACGGAAGACGGCCCGGTAACAAACGCCTCAGCTGACAGAAGATTTAGCTCTTGCTTACTTTTCTTCTTCTTATCATTATTATTATTCTTTATTGTAAAGTAATTTTATTGCCATAGAAGTGAGTTAAATAACTTCCATTTCTGTTTTTTAGGCTTGACTCATTTTGTTCGTTCATTTTGTGCTCCCAGCTCTCTTTTTATGGTGTTTTGTGGGTGTCACTACACGCGAGTGAGCTGTGTCAGGAACACGGTTTACACACGCAAGTACGAAGAGAATGAGCGCTTACGAAACTTGTGGAAAATTTTTTTCCCCCGTTTGGTTTGCCTTACGCAAACACTTGCACACAACTTTGCTAAAAGATTGCTGCCTTGGTTGTTGAGCGTGTAATCATCATGACCTACTATATGAAGTGTTGCATTGAATCATTTTAATTAAATAAAATGGTGGTCATTGTTCTTATATATTCAGGTACAGATTCTGTCTGGAGCTTTACTTACGAAGACTGATGTTCTTTTAAATAAAAATAAAAAAAGTAGGAACGAGTTGTAGTTAGATAAATTGTCTGTTAAGAATGCTCAGGTTACAAATTCCCCAATCCCCCCATTTTATTTATTTATTTATTTATTTTTTTTTTTTTTTAACACTTTCGCTACATTTTCTTTTACGTAATTCTAAACTGACTAATGATGTATTTTATTGATTCCGTCACAGCGAAAGAAGGCATGAAGAAAACATCTTAGTCAAGTCATGGCTGATAAAAGAAAACTACAAGGTGAGGGGGGAATCATTTCCATCACTGCGCATGCTGCAAATTGTTCATCTAAGCTGATGTTCATTCCAAGACCTTCTAAAATCAGGACAGAATCACACTTGTATTTATTCATAAAGCGTAGTTGGAACAGAAAGCGCTAAACTCTTAGACGGCAAATAAACACAAGGATTGCAGCAAAGTTGCTAAATCCGCGTTTCCCACGCAGTAAAAATACTAGTACAATATAGTAATGCTATTTTCACAGCGCTGGTTGGCACATTTCCTCATACTATTCACTTTTATTCATAATTCTAATTAATTACTCATAAAATGTCATACAAATACATTTCATGCCTTTATTGAATACATTTATTAATCATTTTTAACCAGGAAAAGGGATGCAACAAATTATATAACTGGTAGAAACTATATTAGCATTGAATGACGTGTTCCAAGCTCTAAGCTCTTTTTTGAGCCTTGTGTTCCTTCTCAGTTTTTTTTTATTTTTTAATCATTGGACATACTCCTGTGATTTCTCATTAGTCATTTCTTTAAGCAGATGGCATTTGTTTCTAATTATGACTTTAATGATCTGACCACATTTAATGTGTAATTATTGCACAGCTAGTCATGTCGTTCTAAAGGGTTTACAAACCTTGTATAAAAAAAAAATCAGGTTTTTAATTAGTTACATGATAACTTTATTAATGTCTACGTATACTCTACTTTTTTTTAATTTCAGGTGAAATTGATCGATGTCTAAAAAAAGTCACTGAAGGAGTAGAACAGTTTGAAGACATTTGGCAAAAGGTGAGTCACACGGGCTGTTAGTAGTAATTCTGCTCATGTTTACTTTTAAACATAAAGAGGAACAATATGAACAAATCTGTTTTTATTTTGACAGCCCTTCAAATCCGTATATTCTGCACTTTGTTCTGCCTTTGAATAGATAATTGTTACTGCTCAGCAAGTGTGTGTGTGTGTGTGTGTGTGTGTGTGTGGGGGTGTGTGTGTGTGTGTGTGGGGGGGGCGCTTTCCTCTCTCCAGCTTCACAATGCAGCCAATGCCAACCAAAAAGAGAAGTATGAGGCTGACCTCAAGAAAGAGATAAAAAAATTACAGGTGACATGTTACACACATTTGGTCATACGTATTTTTGATTAGTTTTCAGTGATAAAACAGTTAGAAGATAATCTTTTATTTTTGCTTTCTTCCATTTTCCCCTTCTTTTTACCTGGTGTTTCCAGATGATTGTGTTGCATCAGTAAATAAAAGAAACGCCATGAACCGTTTCAGTTCTTATACCCAGTGATGTCCATAAATATTTGGACATTGACAGCTATAAAGCAGTATATTAGAGTTGCTATGATCTCAACGTGCAGACTTTAAGCTTTAATTTAAGGGTATGTACATCCAAGTTGGGTGAACGATTTTCCCATTCCATATTTTTCCTGTCATTTTGGTGCAAGTTGATCTTTGTCATCTTTTCATAGGATGTTATTCCAGAACCCCCACCCCAATTAGTGTCTGGTGACGCCTAATGTGTTGCATTGATATTTTGTTCAGTATAGAGTAAATAAGCATTGAAATGATTTGTGTAACCATACATTCATTCATCTGTCGCGCGCTCATTAATTGTTCGAAGTGTATGGATATTGCATTTCAGTTCTGATTCCTATCCTAAAATTAAACACCTTTGATGCATTGTGAAATGTGATTTTTCTGTCAGTAATGCCATATTTCACTGAATAATGTGCTTATATTTGTTGGTTGCTATGAGGATTCTTGTTACTAAAGCCAAGGACATATGAATTTATATATGTGTATATATATATGTGTGTGTGTGTGTGTGTGTGTGTGTGTGTGTATATATGTACCTGTGTGTGAGGTCAGCTGTGCTTGGCCTCACCAGACAAGTCACTGCACGCCAGACTCAAGCGTATAAGCATATTCTCAATTTCTCCTTAGTCATCAATGTGTTTCGTTGTCACTTCATTTTTCCTTCTTTCTCTCTCTTTGGGCTGTCCATCTGTCTTTTCCAGCGCCTCCGAGACCAGATTAAGACGTGGGTGGCATCAAACGAGATCAAAGACAAAAGGCAGCTAGTGGACAACCGCAAACTCATAGAGACAGTGAGTGAACGTGTATTTGTGTGTGCGAGAGAGTGAGTGTTGGTATTTCTCAACCTATTTTTGTATTACTTTATTAACAGGGTAGAAAAGGCCTGGCACAATTATGAATTGTCATACATCATTGCAATTACCTTAATTCCACTTTTATACATTAAGCCTTATAGAAGTTAGTTAATGGATACATCCCTTTATCCACACTGAACACATGATAAAATGAAAATCCTGTTCTCCTTTTAGACTGTAAAATACTCGAAGAGAAGACATGTATTCATTTATATGAAAACGTTATTTGAATGAAATACACAAATGGACAATGATGGTTTACTATATCAAAAGCTATGTAAATTTATAATGCACAACCCTATTGGAGTAAATCTTGTCACTAAACCAAAGTGCATTTAAGAACATGCCTTAATGCTGAATTTGACTCGGAAGTGGGAGGCCAAATCTCTGAATTGCACCAAGTTATGACCTTTTAGTCAAATGCAGCATTAAAGTCACCAGAACTTGCTGTCATTCCAACCCGAAGTGGTGCTAAAATAAATGTTCCGGTTGTCCAGAAGGCTTGTTTCTAAAAATAGTTTTACTTCACTAATTCCTTTGTTAAGCCAGAAGCTATTTATCAGGGGCAAGTTAATAGCATACATGCACATATGGAGCATTTTTGTAGTGAATCGTTCTTCTGAAGCAAAATGATTGACTGTTAAACATATATACAGTGAGGGAAAGAAGTATTTGATCCCCTGCTGATTTTGTATGTTTGCCCACTGACAAAGAAATGATCAGTCTATAATTTTAATGGTAGATTTATTTGAACAGTTAGAGACAGAATAACAACAAAAAAATCCAGAAAAACGCATGTAAAAAATGTTATAAATTGATTTGCATTTTAATGAGGGAAATAAATATTTGACCCACTCTTAATCAGAAAGATTTCTGGCTCTCAGGTGTCTTCTATACATTTAACGACCTGAGATTAGGAGCACACTCTTAAAGGGAGTGCTCCTAATCTCAGTTTGTTACCTGTATAAAAGACACCTGTCCACAGAAGCAATAAATCAATCAGATTCCAAACTCTCCACCATGGCCAAGACCAAAGAGCTCTCCAAGGATGTCCGGGACAAGATTGTAGACCTACACAAGTCTGGAATGGGCTACAAGACCATTGCCAAGCAGCTTGGTGAAAAGGTGACAAAAGTTGGTGCGATTATTCACAAATGGAAAAAACACAAAAGAACTGTCAATCTCCCTCGGCCTGGGGCTCCATGCAAGATCTCACCTCGTGGAGTTGCAATGATCATGAGAACAGTGAGGAATCAGCCCAGAACTACACGGGAGGATCTTGTCAATGATCTCAAGGCCATCCGTAGTCACCAAGAAAACAATTGGTAACACACTACGCCGAGAAGGACTGAAATCCTGCAGCGCCCGCAAGGTCCCCCTGCTCAAGAAAAAACATACACATGCCCGTCTGAAGTTTGCCAATGAACATCTGAATGATTCCGAGGACAACTGGGTGAAAGTGTTGTGGTCAGATGAGACCAAAATAGAGCTCTTTGGCATCAACTCAACTCGCTGTGTTTGGAGGAGGAGGAATGCTGCCTATGACCCCAAGAACACCGTCCCCACCGTCAAACATGGAGGTAGAAATATTGCTTTTGGTTGCTTTGGGGTTTTTTTTTTTCTGCTAAGAGGACAGGACAGCTTCATCAGGGTAGGGGGCGATGGCGCCGGGCCATGTACCGACAAATCTTGGGTGAGAACCTCCTTCCCTCAGCCAGGACATTGAAAATGGGGCGTGGGTCATGGCTAATGACCCCAGCATGACAATGACCCAACCCACCCGCCAAGGCAACAAAGGAGTGGCTCAGAAAAGAAGCACATTAAGGTCCTGGAGTGGCCTAGCCAGTCTCCAGACCTTAATCCCATAGAAAATCTGTGGAGGGAGCTGAAGGTTCGAGTTGCCAAGCGTACGTCAGCCTCTAAACCTTAATGACTTGGAGAAGATCTGCAAAGAGGAGTGGGACAAAATCCCTCCTGAGATGTGTGCAAACCTGGTGAAGAAATGTCTGACCTACAAGAAATGTTTGTCCTCTGTGATTGCCAACAAGGGTTGTGCCACCAAGTACTAAATCATGTTTTGCAGAGGGGTCAAATACTTGTTTCCCTCATTAAAATGCAAATCAATATTATATATTTTTTGACATGCGTTTTTTCTGGGATTTTTTTGTTATTCTGTCTCTCACTGTTCAAATAAATCTACCATTAAAATTAAGACTGATCATTTCCTACTGTCAGTGGGCAAACGTACAAAATCAGCAGGGATCAAATACTTTTTCCCACACTGTGTGTGTGTGTGTATGTGTATATGTTGTAATGTGTGTGTGTGTGTGTATATATATATGTGTAAGTGTAAAGTATATATATATATATATATATATATATATATATATATATATATATATATATATATATATATATATATATATATATATTAAGTATCTGAAAAAATATATATCACTTTAATGAACTTCTTGTAACTATCTTTGTCTTCATCTATGTGCTTGCATCAGTTATGTTTTGAAATCATCAATGTACTGTAGACCAGCGGTCCCCAACCTTTTTTGTGCCACGGACCGGTTTAAGATCAGGTGATATCTTCACGGACCGGCCTTTAAGGTGTGGCGGGTGAATACAACAAAATAAAATGATACGACCAGCATAAAAACGGGGGTATTTTTAAAAAATATAATAATAAACGATGAATCTTAGCAGGGAAAATGTAATTTTTTGTAGCGTCCTGGTAACATCACGCCAACAACATAACACAAGTAACATCCACTCTGCCCCCCCTAATGCTTAACGTATCACGTGACCGAGTAACGCATCACGTGACCGAGACAAGCGGAGTCATAGACGGATGTAACGGAGAGAATCCGGTCAAAATAAAACATTGTGCAGACTCAGATAATAAATAAAATGGAAATAATGTAAGTGACTTATTCTTTCTGTGCGGCCCGGTACCAAATGACCCACGGACCAGTACCGGCCCGGGGGTTGGGGACCCCTGCTGTAGAATATCGAAATCGTGATCAGTACAGAGTAAATTCATTAATTTAATTATCTTTAGCAAGCTCACCAAGACTGAGGTCTTATTTAAGGCCCAGTGGGGGGAAAGCTATGTGGAAATATAATTGAACAAAACAAAATGCAATGTAATTTACAAAGCAAATTTAACTAAGTTGTGCCAAAATAACATTACCAAAGTTACAGTTTGTGAGTGGCATTTTAATAGATCTGAATTTAAATGTAACTGAACAGATCGTTGAAAGTCTGTACAGACTTTTGAGAGAATAGCTGTAAAATGCATGCTTAACAGAATCTGCTCAAGAATGTGGTGCATTTAGACTTGGTCTTTTCGAAGGCATTGGAGAGTAGATTGATCGCTTTTGCCGATTAATGGGCATCGATAACCGATTGCTATAACTATTGGTTATCGGGGAAAATCTACACTGGTTGCGTCTGTCGCAGGAGCAGCAGAGAAGGGTCTGCTGTCATTATACACAATGAGGGTGGCTTCTAGAGGTGAAATAATAAAAACTATCCCTGACGCATTTTGTTATTTGAAGTGTTTTTTAAAAATTCTACAGGCCAGGCCCAAAGCCTATGTGATTTTTTTTCCCTCTGCCCCATAAGTCCAAAATGTGTGAAAATTGGTATTCATGCCTTATGTCTCATGGGGAACAAAAAAGTCATTGGGACCCATAAAGTCCGCCATGATAGATTTTCCAGAACATTGAAAATTTGTCCAAAATTACAAAAATCCGATTGATTTGAACTGTGGTACATGTGTGGGATTCATGTCTTTCTATAGGGTGATGAGCAATAAGGAATCAAAAATTGGCTGCACTAGTTACATATAGGCAAATTGACAACTGTTGTACATAATTCTTGTCCATAAATCGCTGGAACATTAATCTATGGATTTGATCTGTGCCACACACAAAGAGCACACTACAGTATGTTACCATGTGCTATGGTTATCTCATTTCCAAAAACACTGACATTGAAAGGAATATTATCTTTGATATCCATTATATTATATTTAACAATATCTTTATCGTCTGTGAGATGTCGCTGTTTGTCTTGGATCAGGCCAAAGTAAATCTAATTAATGTTATAGAAGAAGGAATAAATTCAAAATAATAAAGTAGCATTGTATCAATACGAAGTAATTCTCCAAAATCCTCACTGACTCCTGAGTTTTTTTGTACAATGATCATTTGTGGAAAACTACAAAAATGATTTCAAATCTGCCATTGATCCAAATGCATTGAAATGTTGCATCTGTGGGATAGATTTCTCTACCATGTCAATTTTGAAATGGTCAGCAATCTTGAGGAGGAGTCTGCCATTACTGCTTGCAGCTATATTTCTTTATTTTGAGTTATTTGTACTTTTTGGCTCAGTTTGGATCTATATCTTTTATTTACTTTAATATTTATTAATAATATTAATATTTCTATATTTTATTTCATTAAAAAAAAAAAGTTCAGTACATGATCATGGTACTGTCTGTACTGTTCATTTCTGTAATAAAGTTTAGAAATATTTTACTTTGAGTGTTTTCATCGGTTATTGGCTGGTACTGCCCAACTTAATTATCTGTAAAATTGGTCGACCTCTAGTTGAGAGTTCTAAATAAAAGGAGACCTGTGATGGAGTTTGGTAAGATCTGAAGTTGTGTAAGGCTCAATCAATATTCAAATATTTGCCTCAATTTCTTAAATTCAGTACAATTTTTTTCCCTCCGGAATGAATAGTTTTTTTAAATGCTTCAGTTTATTTATATTTTTTGTGTCCTCAGCAAATGGAGCGCTTTAAAATTGTGGAGCGAGAGACAAAAACGAAAGCGTACTCCAAAGAGGGACTCGGCCTTGCTCAGAAAGTAGACCCTGCACAAAAAGAGAAAGAGGAGGTTGGACAGTGGCTCACAGTAAGTGCAAACATTCATGAACAAACACCACCTGGTACTGATTTCCATTTGGTCATTAACCAGAGCCTTAGTATAGAAAACACTGTGCATACTGTCAATCTACAAATGTCTATCTTATCTCTGCTCTGCTATGCCCCATAGACAACGATAGACATGTTAAACATGCAGGTGGACCAGTTTGAAAGTGAGGTGGAATCACTCTCAGTCCAGACACGGAAAAAGAAAGGAGACAAAGAGGTCAGTTCTTCACACATTTTGAAAATATTACAGAGCCTCAGAAAATTTCATGAAACATGTAAGAAAAACATTATGTTGGACCTCTTTTTTTTTTTTCATAATTTCTGACTAAACAAAAGTAATTTTCCATTACTATCGTATGTAACAAAATTGTGGGTTGGTCTTACTGAGGTACATTTGCTAGGGGTGGGGCTTATTTTATTTCCAGGAAGCGTTGTACATGTTTTTCTGAAAAACTACAAAGATGACGGAGTGCACTAATTTGATTCTGAACTGTTACACAGCCAAAAAAGTTAGTGTCATTAGGTTTTGTGCAAGACAGAAGTGCAAATACAGCAGGCTTTATAAATTCATGGTCACCCATTGGGAATGAATAGACTTACTCATTTTGTCTGAGTATGTCAGTTGTTAAAAAAAACAAAAACATCATCCAAATGGCCCAAATGCGAGTCTCCATCTTGTGTTGGCAATTACATAATATGGAACACTTTTCTGTGGTTTGCCTCACAAGCCACCGGGGAACCCTTACGTATAATCACTGATGGCTGTACCATAGAAAGACACTGAAAGTACCATAAATTAAGACTATTGCTCCATTTCTGGAAGAATTTTTTTTCTTCTCAGCCACTGGACCTCAGTTGCTAAAACAGGCTTGAAGGAGTTTTATGACATTCAGTGTCAAACTTAAAAAGAAGAAGAAAAAAAAAAGAGCATTAGTTTTCACACAAACTACTTTGGGGGGGTTCCCATTCAGTCTACTCTTCAGGAGGTGAAATGCTGCTCAGTTGGGTTAAGATCTGTTTATTGACTTGGCCAGTCCTTTGCTGAGTTGGTAATATGTTCTGGATCATTGTCTTGCTGCATGATGAACTTCCTCCTAATTGTTACCATCATGAGTTACATTATAAATAAAGATATTAGAGAGCTTGTTCCAGAAGCAGGCATGCAAGCCCAAGCCATAAAACTACCTCCATCATATTTCACAGATGAGCTTGTATGTTTTGGATCATGAGCAGATCCTTTCTTTCTCCACACTTTGGCCTTTCCATCATTTTGGTTGAGGTTCATCTTGGTTCCAGAACTTTTGTGGCTCTTTTCTGTATTTCTTTACAAATTCCAATCTGGCTTTCTGATAGTTACTGCTGATGAGTGGTTTGCATCTTGTGGTATGGCATCTATTTTCCTGCACTTGAAGTCTCCTTCAAAGGGTGGATTGTGATGCCTTCAGCCCTGCCCTGTGGAGGTTGTTGGTGATGGCACTGACTGTTGTTTTTGGGGTTTTCTTCAGTGTCCACAATGTTTGTCATCAGCTGCTGCTGTTTTCCTTTTCTGACCTGTTCCATGTCTGGCTGTTCGTACACCAGTGGTTTCTTTCTTTTTAAGGTCATTCCAAATTTTTGTATTGGCTATGCCCAATGTTTGTGCAATGCTTCTGATCAGTCTCATATTCATCTTTCGATCTCAAACACAAATTTCTTCAGTATATAGCAAAAGAATTGGCCTTGCTGTTCCAACACTTTCAGAGGAGACTAAGTCTAACCCACCATTTGGTTTTGGTAAAATACGCTAGTTACCAAACATTGCTCAACCTTCTTATTTTTTTCCGAATTTTTACTGGAACTCTTTAACACGAGATTATTCAGTTTCCCTTCTTGTTAAAAATGATTGTCTTTCACTTTTTAAGCTGTGGGTCAGTGGCAGCTCTTTTTTTTTTTTCTTTTCTTTTTTTTTTCCATCAGAAGCAGGATCGGATAGACGAGCTGAAAAGGTTGATTGAGAGGCACCGCTACCACATTCGTATGCTGGAGACCATTTTGAGAATGCTAGATAACGACTCGGTACAAGTGGATTCAATCCGCAAGATCAAGGATGATGTGGAGTACTACATCGATTCTTCACAGGATCCTGACTTTGAGGAGAATGAATTCCTCTATGATGACCTGGACCTGGAGGATATATGTAAGCTATAGGAGATCCTATTTGCTTGCCTTGCTCTTAAAGCCTAAAACTGGAGTGGTTATGGTTGACAAAAGTTTTTTTGTTTTTTAAATATGCTGGTATTTTTATATTTCTGCATTTAAAAAATTTAGCCCAGCCATTGGTCGCCACCTCTCCTCCAACTCACACAGAGGATGAAATCTTCCAGCACTCCAGTTCCACACCAACATCCACCACTTCGTCTTCCCCAATTCCTCCATCCCCAGCTACTTGCACTACAGTAAGTTCACACAAATCGAGGCTTTTCCTACAGCTTCACACATGAGCAAAGTCCTAATTAATTATTATTATAGTTGTCTTCTCCTCCCTTTTTTTTTCTCCTGAAGAACTCTGAAGATGATAAGAAGCGAGGTCGTTCCACAGATAGTGAATTCAGTCAGGTAATTTTAAAAACATTTCTCATTTATTTAGACTCCTTTACAGCATGTAGCAACAAAACCTAGCTGTCATGAAACAGTGGTCATTGATAGATGGAGCATCATATTATTCATCAAATACAATGAAAATTATTTGATGGTTGATATTTGTTTACTGTTTTTTTTCTTTGTTTTTTTTTCACTCTTAGTCTCCAGTAAAGAATGGCAATCCATCATCTCTTTCATCATCCTCGTCATCCTCGTCATGTTCGGGATCCTCTTCTACCTTAGTGGTGTCTTTGGCGACCATGGCAAGCAGCAGCATCTCAGCAGTCGGGGGCAGCAGCCTTCTGAGCAATATAGGAGGCCATGTACAAAACTCATGCAGCTACAGCTCTGCCATCCAACAGCAAATGCAGTCCAAAAATGCCATCAACTCCCAATCCAGCATCTCTGCCTCAGCAACTCCCTCAAATATCCTCTTACCCAACCCTACATCAACCTCTTCTCCTTCTAATATCAGTTCACCAAGCAACCAGGCCCAGCCTCCACTCACTCCAAGTCCAGCTTCCAGCCTGAGCCATGCTCTCAGCCTTGGCCTAGCCAAGAGTGGTGCGCCGACCACCAGTGGTATTGGCCAGATTCCCGGCCTTGGTCTTTCAGGGATGCCGGCATCCAGGACCAGCATGCCAGGGCCCCTGCAAAATTCCACCCCAGCACCATACGCCCAGGCTGCTGCATCCGGCACTGCCAATGCCACAGTTAATGCCAATGTCACAAACTCCAGTGGAGTACCACCAGCTGGCACAAATGGAAACAGTGCTTCAACAGGTCTCTTGGGGTCAGCACCAGGGATCAGCAGTGCAGTCTTAGGTCTGGGGACCACACAGACTGCAGTGCAGCCCTCGTCCTTGGTTTCGCCCAGCCCTGTTGGAGGAGGACTGGTGCAGGCGAGCAGCGTGGGCGTTATTGGGAGTAATGGTGGAAACTCTACATCAGGAAATGCAACAGTTGTGGGTAGCTCTGGGCTTCCAAGGCCACCTAGTGGGCAGAAACAGAATGGAGGCACAAGTAAGTGATAGTTATGATCATATTCCATAAATATAAGCATTCGAATAAAGGCTGTGGCTTTAAAAGATATAGTTAAACGGAATCCTTCTTTGAAATATTGCTGTTTAGCTCGAGCCTTTAATCCCTCCCCGCATTCTTTTCAGCCTACAGTGCCATAGTAGCAGATAGCGCATCTGATTCTGCCCTCAACAGTGCCAGCCAGTTACAAAATAACCAACCCTCATCCTTAAGTTCCACAACCAATCTGCCGTGAGTATAACCTTTTTTTCGAAGTAAAAAGGCTACTGAGCTTGCACATGGTTGGAGCCTAATACTGCCTTTTCCATGCAGTGTAGGGTGTAGGTTGTGTGCTATTGCAACTGCAAAATTTCCATTTTCAGTCTCCACTTTAACTCCACACGTTAGAGGAATATGTTTGGATTATGCAACATACTCATGTTTTGTTTAGTTTTTTTTTTTTTCAATTTCTTTATCAAATGTATGATTGTAATTTGCCCTAATTTAATCATCCCTATCCAATTTAATTAGTTAATACTTAAATACCATGCATGCTTCTCTACATCCTGTCATAACAGTAAGGACAGTGGGTCCAGCCTTCTGGGGTCTATGACTCTTCCTACCAGTTCACCATCGCCCTCGTATAGTGAGAGTAATTCGAGTGGGGGCAGCCTGTTGAATGGACCTCACTCCTACACACAAGCGGCTGATGCCATCAAGGTCAGACGCGCGCACACACACACACACACACACACACACACATGCATATGAATATATCTAGCTGCAGATTGGTGAAATTAATGATCTGGGTGTGTTTCATTGGATATTTAAGAACAAGAACAGTCTTTAAGCGCACTCGTATTTTCAAACACCTTGAGTTTTTTTTCTTCTTTAGCCATTCAGATGTCTATTTTCTGGTGTGCTTGGGATCATTGTCCTGTTGCATCATCCAGGTTCGGCCCAACTTAAGCTGCAGTGGGTTTGAGGTGGCTTTTTGTGATATTTTGGTTTGGTTTTTGACAAACGTGCATGATGACACCACATCTCCGAGAGCTGATTAATGAACCAATAGTCTTTCAAATTTATATTGAATGGAAGCATAACACTCAAAATAAAATATTGCTGAACTTCATTACAAAAATAAACAGTTCTGACTGCACCCTGAAAATGTACTGTACTTTTAAATGAAATGTGTGTGTGTGTATATATATATATATATATATATATATATATATATATATATATATATATATATATATATATATTATATATATATATTTTATGTATGTATATATTTATATATATATATATATATATATATATATATATATATATATATATATATATATTAATAACTATTAATAAATATTAGAGTAAATAAGATATACATCCAAATAGTAATGCTCCAAATAATGAATAAAAACAGAGACATCCAAACTGAATCAAGGACTACTTCAAATAACACAACAAAATTTGTCAGAGATGGATTTTATTTCGCCTCTAGAGGCTGCTCTCGTACTGTAAAGGTGCTGGTCATATAATTAGAAAATTATCAAAAAGTTGATTTATTTCAGTAATTACATGCAAAAAGTGAAACTAGTATAATGTATACATTCATTACACACAGACTGATATATTTCATGTGTTCATTCCTTTTAATTTTGATGATTATAACTGACAACTAATGAAAACCCCAAAATCAGTATCTCAGGAAATTAGAATATTGTGAACAGGTTCAATATTGAAGACACCTGGTGCCACACTCTAATCAGCTAATTAACTCAAAACACCTTCAAAGGCCTTTAAATGGTCTCTCAGTCTAGTTCTGTAGGCTACACAATCATGGGGAAGACTGCTGACTTGACAGCTGTCCCGAAGACGACCATTGACACCTTGCACAAGGAGAGCAAGACACAAAAGGTCATTGCTAAAGAGGCTGGCTGTTCACAGAGCTCTGTGTCCAAGCACATTAATAGAGAGGCGAAGGGAAGGAGAAGATGTGGTAGAAAAAAGTGTACAAGCAATAGGGATAACCGCACCCTGGAGAGGATTGTGAAACAAAACCCATTCAGAAATGTGGGGGAGATTCACAAAGAGTGGACTGCAGCTGGAGTCAGTGCTTTCAAGAATCACCACACACAGACGTATGCAAGACATGGGTTTAGCTGTCGCATTCCTTGTGTCAAGCCACTCTTGAACAAGACACCGTGTCAGAAGACAAAAAGGACTGGACTGCTGCTGAGTGGTCCAAAGTTATGTTGTCTGATGAAAGTAAAGTTTGCATTTCCTTTGGAAATCAAGGTCCCAGAGTCTGGAGGAAGAGAGGAGAGGCACAGAATCCACGTTGCTTGAAGTCCAATGTAAAGTTTCCACAGTCAGTGATGGTTTGGGGTGCCATGTCATCTGCTGGTGTTGGTCCACTGTGTTTTCTGAGGTCCAAGGTCAACGCAGCCGTCTACCAGGAAGTTTTAGAGCACTCCATGCTTCCTGCTGCTGACCAACTTTATGGAGAAGCAGATTTCCTTTTCCAGCAGGACTTGGCACCTGCATACAGGTCCAAAGCTACCAGTACCTGGTTTAAGGACCATGGTATCCCTTTTCTTAATTGGCCAGCAAACTCGCCTGACCTTAACCCTATAGAAAACCTATGGGGTATTGTGAAGAGGAAGATGTGATACGCCAGACCCAACAATGCAGAAGAGCTGAAGGCCACTATCAGAGCAACCTGGGCTGTCATAACACCTGATCAGTGCCACAGACTGATCGACTCGATGCCACGCCTCATTGCTGCAGAAAGTCAGGCAAAAGGAGCCCCAACTAAGTATTGAGTGCTGTACATGCTCATACTTTTCAAGTTCATACTTTTCAGTTGGCCAAAATTTCTAAAAATCCTTTTCTTGTATTGGTCTTAAGTAATATTCTAATTTTCTGAGATATTGATTTTGGGATTTTCATTATTTGCCAGTTATAATCATCAAAATTAAAAGGAATGAACACATGAAATATCAGTCTGTGTGTAATGAATGTATACATTATACTAGTTTCACTTTTTGAATGGAATTACTGAAATAAATCAACTTTTTGATGATGATCTAATTATATGACCAGCACCTGTATAATGACAGTGGACCCTTCTCGGCTGCGCAACTGGGAAACACTGTCTGTGTGGAATTTTGCAGATAACCCAGTAGTTCCAGCAAAATCGGTCAGCATCTACTTTATACCCCATGGAAACAAACAATGAAAGAGTTCCTGGGGACTAAGCAATTTCAAATGTTTTAAAATGGTTTGACAACCCTTTTGCATTTATTTGAAACATTTAGGGGATCCCAATATGTTTGCCACATATATTTGATTATAATTTTATTACTTTTAAATACTATGAAGTAAAATTTTACTGACTAAAATGGCATCAAATATTAGTCAACAGCGTTTTAGTTGACGAGAAAATGCAAAAATTAAACCAATATAACTTTGTAGTGAGACACTACTGTAATACCATGTTGAGAATTCTTTATGCTTCAGTTCTTCATTGTGTGTGCGCTGTTATGGAAACAGCTTATTTACAACCTGACTTGCCATTCTATCTAGCACCTTACTTAAATTCAAATTCACATGTGCATTCGTGTCATTTTGTGCACAAGCGAGTTGTAATATTAAGTTTATGTTGTGTAAACGTTTGATTAATCTCATATGTGTAGAGGATGCGTTTGAGTGAGATCATTAACCAGCTAGTAAAGCGCTTCAGTTTACCGCTGAACTCACTGTTCAGCTTCAGTTCACGCAGTTTAAGCAGCTCAAACCCCAACATTATTGACCACGACTGGATTATTACAAACACTAGAACTATTCGTTCTAGATTTTTCTTCAAAAAAATCTTAAATTCGAATGTACACTTTTTTTTCTTCTTTTTTTCTTTTCTTTTTTTTTTTGCATTTGAATGTGCACTTTTATCTTGCATTCGGCAAATATGGTAAGTTTGAATGCTAATTTGACAGCCCTAGATCAGGCGACAGGACAGAAGCAGCGTGAACGGCTAAAATGTTTGTGACGTTCATTCTTATGTAAAGAAATGCGCACGTAACAAACCATGGGCACCATCGACAGCAGCAAAAATGATCGAGGTCACATCCATATACGTACAATAAGTCAATAACGTAATTATCGTGACAGGCCTATTTATGAGTAGCTATTTTATACTGATATTTTTAGCTTTTGATAAACAATAGAGTGAACTACGCACAGCTTCTAATCATTTCGAGTGCATGAAATTTATAAACATTCTGAGGCAAATGAAGGCGTATTCAAAATGTCACCACTTATCATCGGCAGCAAGAAACGAATATTGATTTAGTTGATGTTTATTTACCGGTTCCATCCCTTCACATGAAAATGCATTGGGTGACATTTAAAGCTGTTTGTTACGAGTAGCTGAATGGGGAGCAGGGTACACTGTGTGCTCAGTAAATGAGAAATGGTGAGAGGAAAAATAGCCTACTATTGTTTAACACAACATTAAGTCAGTGTTAATATTTTATAAGCAACATTAATGATTAGGGAGTCCTGGTCATATGCTTCAGGACAGCGTGCAGAAAATGAGAGCATGCAGATATTCGGAGCTCCTCCTGAGATTCTCTAGCTGTACTATGAACTTGCACAAGCTGACAGCTAATGCAGGAGTGTGTTGCCTTGGTTACAATAGGAAATTACTAATTAGCAACCAAAGTAATAGTGTAATTAACTTCTAAGCATTAATAAGAGAGGAGAATATTTAACCAGCTCCATCTGGTTGTCCTTGCTGGTTAGTTTGTTAGCTGCTGGGTAACTGTTAAAGTTCTCTCGAATTGAGCCTCACAGACCGATAAGGCTCATTAGACCTTATTACTTTATTTATTTATTTATTTTTTGGTTTTATTAAACTCTCAAATGAGTATTTGTCTTGGTAATGAGTAGTTTATACACTACAACCCTGCTATAATGTCCCTTTCTGTGTAGTAGTTGTTGTTCTTGCTGACAGCTGATCACGTCTTGTATAGAAGCCCTTCTGCTTTTCCTTACATATCGCACTGGGTACGAACATGTGCTTGAACATGTGTTTCCAACCCTATTTACTGACGTCTTTCCTTCTAACTGTGAATGCTACTTCAGTCATTATGCCTATTGAAACACAGATAGTCGAGTAGTTTCCATGACCCGATATATGATCCAAACTCAAGCTCAGCTGGTCCTGTTCATGTTAAATTCTTCATTATTATCATGTCTGGATGAATTTACACACACTATGCTTTTTCACTTATTGTGCTGATTATACACTGTTTATATACAGTGCCTCCAGAAAGTATTCACACCCTGGTGATTATTTTTCTTTTTGTTGTCGCATCAAATTTAAATGTATTTGAGCAGGATTATTTTCCCCTGTTCCTTTTGAAGAAACGCTTTTTTTTTTTTTTCTTTTTTTTAATCCCAGCAAAGAGTGCATCAAAAAGAGAAATAATCACTTGGATCAGTGGACACTAACCCTGTTCCTGGAGATTTACCTTCCTGAACACTTTAGAAGTTCAGGTGGGCACCATTATGGTTGGGGCTAATCACTGCTTTAAGAAGTTCTTGATCAGGTGTGTAAGATTGTGGTTGGAGATGAAACCTGCAGGAAGGTAGATCTCAAGGAAGAGGGTTGGCGACCATTGCTGTAGTACCTACCTTAGTATGATTAAGAGGTGTCCGGTCTTATCCAGTAAGGGCTGGTGTGGGTGCAGGTTTTCGTTCCAACCAATTAGGAGCCACACCTGATTCCATCTGTTTAATCAGGTGAACTTGTAGTTCAGTGGATTATCATGCGTGACTCCTGCATGTTTGGGACAGAAACCTGCACCCGCACCGGTCCTTTGCACACAAGATTGGATACCTCTGGTGTAACTAATACCCATTGTACCAAATTTTAGCAAGTAGCACTCACTCATTTACAACTTCTTGCCTACTAAGTAGACTACAATTTCATTGTAATTGCAAATAATTTTGTAGTAATGATTCAGAGCAACAGTCCTTTCTGCCATGCCCATTAAACTCTCATCCTTTGAGAACAGTACTAAAAGACAAAACTGAGTTGATACCTCAATCAACCTTAAGTACCAGCTGTTATTCTGTGGTAGCCTTTATTTCATAGCATTGACACAGCAGTAGTGTCTATAATGCATATGACCTTAAATTGCGTTCATCACAGCTTTTGTAGATTATTGCAGATTATTAGTATCTCTGTCGCTGTACTGTGCACACACCTGCATGCACACAGATTTTGAGTCTCTACTATTTCTTTTTTTTCAGCCTCAGGAACCGCTCAGTTCTCTAAAATCGATGGCAGAGAGAGCGGCTCAGGGCTCAGGTTTAGAGGGAGAACTCCCTGCGCTACATCTCCCTGGAGGTGAATATACAATACACCCACATGCACTCATCTTTGTAAGGCCCCTATGGATTCTGTTTTCCTGAAATGACCAAGAATTTAAGTGTTTGCACATAGAAGTGGAATTTCCACATAAACATGGAACAGAAAATGAAAATTAAGTTTTGAATGCAATTTTAATAGGGCTGTTAAAGGTTAGACAATTACTGTTTAAGCAATACATGACAAGTGTTTTTGATCAAAGCTAAAGGTTAACAAATTAATTTCCAGTAAACAAAGTTGGAGATTGGAATACAGGCGTGTGCAATGGTTCAGGTAAGCCAGTGTTTCCACCCAGTTTTCAAATGCAGCTCAATGTATGTTAATTGTTGTGCAAATAATTACTGTTTTAATCATCAGAGTAATCGTTGTAAAAAATAACAATCACTATTTGTTTGATCTAATTTAAACTACGATTAGTGTATGTTTACAATGCATCCGTGTTTTGTACTTGGTGTTATAGCTGGTTATCAGGGTCTGTGTAAAGAGGGTTGTTGTGTTTAACTTTAGTAACCTGTAACAGTACTCATGTATTACTCCTGTTTGAATATGTCTGCTGTCTAAATCCATTCCACTCTCACCTTTTCTATTCCCTTTAAGATTACTTAAACTATGTGTACGTATTTACCTTAAAGGTGGCTCTGGATGCTCATCCTTGCATAACCTAAAGACTGCGCTTGCCAAAAACCGTTACACTGATTAAGTCTCGATCATTGAAGAGTCGATCGCTTCACTTTGTTTGATATGACTGATTTCAAGTTAAAACTCCAAATGAAATCAAAAAAGACTCATGCTCATAGTCAAGTTCATTGAGCACTGCTTGACTCTATAGTACACAGTTATAGAAGAGAAATGATGTCTAATTGCACTATCCAAGGTCACCCAGATGAGGATCGATTCCGTTTTGAGGCCTCTTCCTCATGTCTTCTCTGAGAGTTTTTCTTTGCCACCATCGTCTCTGGCGTGCTAAATGGGGACAAATTTGTATCCGGATTTTTGTCAAGCTGCTTTGTGACAATGTCAAAAGCGCTATATAGATGAAATTGAATTGAATATTTAAGTAATTGGTAAAAAGCCTTTGGAATGACCAGTAGCCAGGAAGAAATAGAACCTCTGATTGGCTTGTTCCATTCCTGGCCAGTGGGATGGTGTGATGGATCAGTTATTTAGCGTTGTGGTGTTAGTGTAACACATTTTTTGCATCAGCCTAATGGATATGTTTATCAATTCATACTCCATTTAATGCAACATGAAAGCAACTGTGGAAAATACAGTGAGCACAAAAAAAGCATGATCAGGCGATTATATAATAATCGTGACAGGCCTAGTTGTGATTCACTGCATGAGTGGAAAACTCTTGAATGAGGCCATTTCAGTAGAAAGTTTGACAAAAAGCCTTTAAAGTGCCCCTGAAATTAAACATGGTGGTTCAGAGCTTTTTGGACCTGTCCATTAGACTTATGGACACAGACCAAAAAAAAAACATAGCTTATATATTTCATGACTTCCTGGAAGAAACCAACATTTTTTATGATTTTATTATTTATGCAAATCCTTGATCGTCCAATTTAAACGCTTTCTAGAAGCATCAAACATGGTTATTCTGTTTGATTTTGGTAATGCGTCATCCTGCACACTATACCCTTTTCCAAAAATTTGATTAGGGGATGGTCTGAGTTTATCTGTTTTGAAGAGGGGGGAATTTGCAGAAGGTCTCGGTAATGTGGCAGGCTCTTTTCAGAGGTATTTCACCACTTCAATACTGGAATATGTCGCTTCCTGAGAATAAGCAAGACTATGATTTTGCCAGAGCTTCTCCAGCATTAAGAGTAAGTAAACAGCACTCGTTAATCTTTTTGCTGTTTTCCTTATTTAGCTAGCTTGCTAAGCTACTATCAGGTTTTTTTTTTTAAGCGGTCAGTCAACTACTTCACCATGACGTCAGAAGGAAATATGTCAACATAATCGTATCACAGCTAAAAAGCCATTTCATGGAGACTTTAAGGAGGCCGATCTAGTTCATTTCAACGGGCAGTGTGAAGATTTGAATGGAAGTTAATTATTTTCCCAATTTTCATCTTCT